>CM040121.1:1999852-2156959 GCA_022559845.1 Amorphophallus konjac | reverse complement strand
GTCAAACGGCGCGCAAAGATCAAATGGGGGCCTTCCCCGGCGCCGTCAAACCGGCGCGCAAAGATCAAATGGGGGCCTTCCCCGGCGCCGTCTATCCGGCGCGCAAAGATCAAATGGGGGCCTTCCCCGGGCCGTCTATCCGGCGCGCAAAGACCAAATAAGGGGCCTTCCCGGCGCCGTCAAACCCGGCGCGCTTCCTGGGGCGCCGTTTTAACCCAAGGCTATATATAGCCTGTCGACAGAAGAGAAGATGGACAAGAGAGAAGGGAGGAGATCAAGGGGGATCCGATCAAGAGAGGGACGGAATCAAAAAGAAAGAAAAGGGAATTAGAAAGAAAGGGGGGAGGTCCAGGAGTGTTTGATCCGACGAGTTCTCTGCCCGAGCTCTCGGCGGCCCTCATCCCGCTCCACCGGGGTCTCCCGAAATCGGAGAAGAAGAGCGCCGTTCTTGTTTATCGAGGTGGGTTTGTCCGTGTTTCATCCGGCGATTTCCTCTGCTCTGTTTCGAGTTTCTTCCTTCTGGCAGAATGTAAGTGAAGGAGGGGAGGGGCGATGATATGAGCCTCGCCTCCCTCCCTCACGATGATTTTCTTTCCCCCTTCTCGTTGTAATGGAATTCTTCTGTTAATGGAAACGGCGGCCGAGCGACAACGCCGGCGCCGGAATGTATATTCTCTACTTGTTTGTCTGTATTTTTTATATGATGAATGGGATGGAATGTGAGTCTCTGGCCAATGCACGCTTCTCTTTCTTCCCTATTAGCTCCCCTTTTCTTCTACAGTCGGTGAACGATGCCGTGCGATGATGCGGCGCCATGGAGAATGAACGCAAAGCATTGTGCATTTCTGTGTGAACGATTTCATTCCTGTTCGTCTTTCGACGTTTTATGCCCTGCTATGGCAAGGGCTACATTGATTCCCCTCCCGGGGGTTTTCTCTTCGATCGGAATGCTAGGAATATTCACCGTGTAAGGGTGGGTCAATACATGGGTTCCTTCAACCTGTCTGGGCCGCCCTGCAATACCCTTCTGTTCTTGACTATGAACAGGGAAATATGGCGTCCCTACATTCTCCAGTCATTATTTTCTGAACATTTCTTGACGATATTTTTCGCTTTATGAAACATGCATATGCATGAACGTACGTATATCTACAGGCATTAGTTCGGCCTGTTGGTTATGCGAACGATTTCACAGCCCGTTCTACTGTTTCACTAGGGCGGATCGGTAACCCGGGGAGGGGGAACATCCCCCACTGTTCAGTTTTGATAACACTCTGTCCAGCTGGGACCGTCCAGCATTGATGAATCTCCCATGGACTAATGAGTGAATAATAAACGGGTTTAGTCCCGACATCTCAAATCCACAGTCTCTAAGGGACTTTGTGGTGGCCGTGAGACTCGTGTGCCCCTCGTAGGCTGGCCCTCGGGGTTCCCTTCTCTACTCGGTCGTCCCGATTCGAGTAGTGTGGTGATTCGGGTCGCATGCCCCTCGTAGGCTAGCCCTCGGGGTTTTCGCTCCCGTATCGAGTCACCTCACTCACTCATCGTTACCCACGGACTCGGTACCCCTAGCAGGCTAGCCCTCGGGGTCTCCCTATCCGTTCGGGTCTGCCGGCCGCCGTTGTGCCACCCGGCTCTTTAGGGGTTTACTCCGCCACGTGAGTACTCCCTGCGTCTCCCCGACCATCCTTTGGGATGGGGAGATGCTGCCGAAATTTCGGCTCGAACGAGTTAAGCTCGAAACAATCGCCTCACGCGAGCCCGTGACTCGGCCTTTAAATGACTCGCACCGATTCCGCAAACAATTGACTTAATAAATTCTCAAAGCCATTCAAAATCTTAATAAATCCATGAATAAACTAACGAGACTCATGTCTCCTTGAAGTCGGGTTAATTCGGCGCGTTCGTGCGCGATCACGCTTTAAAACGGCGCGCCCTTCCGGAGCGGTCTTCCCGGCGCGCCCTTCCCGGCGCGGTCTTCCCGGCGCGCCCCGACTTCCGGCGCCGTTTTAACGGCCTGCCCTTTACCTACGGTTATGGCGCCGTTTTTAAACTTTTTACCTACGTTTCAGGGCGCCGTTTCAAGCGTTTTGATCCTGTCTTCGCACGCACTACACCGGGTTCGTTCCGGATCGTATCGTCGCATCATTCTAACTCCTTTCCGAATCATGGGATGATTTCTTATGCTAATCACAGAAGGATGCAAGTCCCTCAACTAATAATCATCATGTAGTTCCTTTTTCCGGCTTCGACGGCCCGATATCTCGGCAATTAATCAAAGGTGTTCCCTCCTCGTGGGGGATGTAATTAACGCCATAGCCTTTATGGTATGGCGGACTGCTGGTCCCGACCGAACCTCACATTCGCCCTACATGGGTCAGAATGAGCGCATCATAAATCGTCACGCATGTGACTGGCACACCCGCGTCGTCAATCAGTCAGTTGATTACTAGTTAGTCAATTGATTGATCGATACGCGAAAGAAATGAATGAAAAATACCAACGAAAAGAAACGAAAGAAAAAGATGCGCTGAACAAGTCTGGCACGCCCGGTGGGACTGGTGTCACCTTTCATCTCTTTGCCGAGATATTCGAGCTTCGAAGCCCTTTCAAAGACTACTGATTGTTTTCCTGTCTATCTTTTCAGTGCAAACAATGACGACTCATGGAATAGCTGGCGTCGACTTCGACCAATCGATAGTCGCCGGACACGCGCAAGGGTACATGGCGGTGCCCATGGAATTTGGTAGCTTTCCTCCTGCTGTGGGCTTCCCCAACTTCTTGGGGTTGGCCTTTGTCGACATGCTGGAAGTCGAGGCCATGGAACCCGTCAAGGAACATGTGAAGGAAATGGAGCCCCTGAAGGCCCCTTGCCGCGGTGATTCGCTCAAGAACCCGGTTCCGGCCGCTAGCTGCCTGGTGCACCACCTTGTACGGGTGATGCATCCCACTGATATCAACAAGCCCCCTGGAGGACGTCAGCGTCGCCAGGCTCGCAAGAACACTGCCGTGATCACCAGAACTGTCTCTCAGTCCGAAAAATCAATGCTGGTGGGAGGTATGCGTGTCTTCCTCAACGGGCGCACGGCACGGGTGACCCAGATCGCGTCATCCCAAACGTCCCTGTCTACAACAACTATCAAGCTCTCGCTGGAAGGAGGGCAGAAAGAGAAGAAGCCGGCCACCATGGCCAAGAAAACCCGGCGCTCAGGCCGAGGAAATTCAAACATGTGTGGGTTCCCAAGCGGACCCAACCTGCCTACCATCCAACGCCCACCCGCCATCGTCCTATGAACGACGAGGCGAGAGCGAGAAGAGAAAGGGGCTTGTCCCTGATGAATGAAGAAGGGGTGGTTGCGGATCCTCCGCGCCACAGAAGTTTCCGGGCTGTGGCCCGTCAAGCCAACGTCCCTGCCACGGGGCGAAGGTTCCAACAGCCAGCTGACAGAGCTCGACTGGCCTACATTCCTCCTGCTGGATGTCGACCACTCTCCCCCATGCTACATCAAGACGGGGGTCAAGAAGAAATGGCCTGCCTGGTCAGAAGCTATTTCCGAGGATTGGGTAACACCTCCACTCGGACAGCAGCGGCTGATGCAGACAGTCGCCACTGAAGAAAATTGCTGCCCATCAACGGCAGATGAAGAAGAAATGGAGGATATAATAAGGATGTCGTCGGTCGATGACAACGGACACAATGACGGCTCTGAGATCAAAGCCGATGAAGCCTTCCCCGAGCGGGAAGAAAGAAGAAGAATTTCTGTGTTCGAGAGGCTGACCTTCCCGCAACAAGCAAGGCGGAGGGTCCATCGACAAAGGAGGATGCAGGTTTTCACTTGCAACATGGCTGGCGTGTCCAGCCGATATGGGAAGCTTCCTGAAAACTCCCAAGAACTGGCTCAGTTGGCCGTACGGCCGGGACCAGCTACCCGCAGGACAGAAGCAGCAAGAGGGCTTCTGACAGCGATGAAAGAGAAACAGCCCCAGTCATACCTCCACTGGGATGACAAAGCCCCGTCTTGACCGCTAATGTGGTAACGACGGAAGAAGAAGACGACGTACTCCTCGATATCCTGCCCGAGGGTACGTCCGGGGAAACGACAGAAGGTGTCCCCACCACTATAGACCCATCAGTCTTGATGCTGCTGCAAAGATATCAACGGGAAATAGATTCCCTGAAGAAACAGCTATGGAGAAAATTGAACACTCATCAGCCTCCAAACCACCCGAAGTCCAAGGTGAATCATCCCGGGGAGCGGCTCGTCGAGACGACCCTCCACCACTTTGCACACTACCCCAGCCGTCAGAGCCAACTGTGACGACAGCACAACAGCGGCCACCACAGCCTCAGTCGCTGCTGCCTCCGGTGCTTCCTCAGGTGCACCCAACACCCCCGCTGCTGCATCCTCCACAGGCGACCACCCTGGTCACCCCGTACCTGCAGCCAGCACACTTCTATCCGGAGCCAGTCGACCCCACGGTCGTGAGCCGGATGATGGTGGAGAGGATGATCGAGCTGAAGCTCGCAGAGAAGAGCGAAGGCGACTACGTCGCATTCGATGCCTACCGGGTGCCCTACCCGCAACACCATGCGGCTAAGCGACTTCCCCCGGGAGTCAACAAGCCGCCCAAATTTGACAAATTCAACGGGAAAGGTTCCCCAAAAGAACATATTGCATATTATATGACCGTTATGGGTGATCTGTCCACCGACGAGTCATATCTGCTGAAGTTCTTCGGGTCCTCACTGACGGGGCTCGCATTTGAATGGTACTCCAGCCTCTCGGCCGGGTCAATCAATGACTGGTCAGATATGCAGAGGAAATTCAGGGAAAGATTCCATGTCACAGAGAGGGAGGTCACAGTGGCCGAACTCTATTCGACAAAACAAAGGGCAGATGAGACCGCCCTTGACTACATCAAGAGGTGGAGGAACCTCGGAATGAGATGTAAGCGGCCCCCGCATCAGGAGGACGCTGTGCAAATATGTAAGCAAAAATCTCAGGAGGGAGGTCTTGGAAAAAATGATCGGGATGGAAATACGGTCGTTCGACCGGCTGAATAATGTGGTGGCCGAGGTAGAGGCTTTTCTAGCCAAGCCCGTCCCGCCGTCAGCTACCAGCACAGCCCAGAAAGGCAAGGCGGCGGAACGGCGCCCCACACCTAAAGAAGCGAATGCGCTTGATATCAAGGCGTTCGAACAACAGAAGGAGAAAGGCAAGAAAGCGGCTCCCCCGCAACCTGCGAAAGCTCCAGATGACAAAGAAGGTCCTTCGTTGAGGGACAAAATGAAGAAGGCTTATTCCTTTCCTAAGGATAAGACCCGGATCCTGTTTGACTGGGTAACAGAATACCGTATGGTCACTCTGCCTGAGCCAAGAAGACCAGAGGACCTCAAAAGAAGAGACAGTCCAAGATTCTGCCCCTATCACCAGATGCTGGGACATTCAATCGAAGACTGTTATGTCTTCAAAGACATCATCGAAGGGATGGTGAAGAAGAATGAGATAGAGCTGGGAGAGTACAAAGTAGACCCTCCTCAGCCGCATGAAGCTCCTCCCCGAAGAGCAGCAGTCAACATGGTCTCCCTCTACCAGGCATTACCTGAGGAGATCTCTGAAGCAAGCACACGGAGCACCTACGAAATCCATTTCCTGGAGCCTGTGAAGGAACAGCAGGGGTGGCAGTAAATCCCTGTGAAGCACAAGAAGAAGAGGGCACCCCGCCCAAAAGAAGGGACACATATCCGTGGCATTACACCTCGGCCTGCTCCGCCAGTGGTAGCGCCCGTATGGGTCACTCCACCTGCAGCTGTCAGAATATATACACCCAACAGGAGGAGACAAACTCCGCTGCCAGTAATCAAGGAAACCAACCCTGGGGTCCTTCGATTACAACACTTAATTGAAGGGCTAGAGGAATATGTACAGCCAGAACTAAAACCTCTACTGGTACGTGACCACGTCCCATGGCTAGAGCTAGAGCAACTCTCGCTCAAGCGAGGGGATGAAGCTGAAGCGGCGCCACCTCAAGAGAGCAACCTGTTCTGGGGACAAGCGCCTGCGGAAATCAAAAAGAAGAAAAAGCAAAAGAAGAAGAAGAGAAAGGCCCCTAGGGCCCATAAAACACAGGTCGTCTCCTGCAATACCTTGTCAGCACTCTTCAGCCTAACAGGAGAAGAAGAGGAAGAAGATATTTGCTTCACATCCCATCCTGGGGGAGGCAAAGCCGAAGCCGCAACTGCTACACATGCCACTCGGTCAGGCCGAAAATGGGGGCGCCAGCCACCACCCAATCGCAACATTATGTTCAGAGGGGAGCAACCCTACAAGACACCCCCGCCGGAAGTTAGGGGAGTCCAAATCCCTCCTCCGTCAGGTCTATACAGCAAGACTGGGGGCAAGATAGTCCCTCCATTCCTTGAATTCGTGAAGATGTCTAAGGGGAAGCAGCCTTGTCAAGACGCCAACCCTACACCCGGGGTCAATCACCCTCGGCCAGTGCAATCTACGGAGGATACAAATACAGATGGGGCTTGCCCTGCAGCAACCAATAAAGAAGACCCGACAGTCGGTGCCAGTCAAGAGGGTGCCGAGTCCGAGGAAGATGAAGCAGGTCCGTCTGGACCCATAAATCAAAACCTTCCTAAGCCCAGATGGGTTGAGGAGATGAAGCTCTCCAATGTCCGGGCTGGAAGCCGAATAATGAAGCTGCTCAAGAAGCTCCCTGCTCGTTTTACGATCTGGGAAATTCTCTCTTTGAGTGAAGAAACTCGACAGGCAATCATTACTGCTTTGCAGACGCCTGCCCAGTTTGAAACCTGCATAGCTGAGGCTATACCAGAAGCCAGTATGACCTTCTCTCTAGAAGACATGCTACTGCCTACTGCCAGTCACAACAGGCCGCTATATATGAAAGGGCACCTGAACGGAAGGGAGCTGAACCGGATTCTGGTCGATCCTGGCGCAGCAGTCAACATCCTACCATATAGAATATACGAGAGGTACCACTTCAATGTGCATCTCGAAAAAGCCGGGGATATGCGTATCGCTGGCTTCAACCAGAAATGTGAAGTATCTATGGGGGTGGCAGAGTTCACACTCACTCTGGCAGATTTCACTACAACGGTGTAGTTTCACGTCATTGACTCTCGCACCTCCTACAAAGCACTACTCGGTCGCCCATGGCTGCATGAAAACTTGGTGGTGCCCTCCACACTCCACCAATGCATCAAATACAGCCTCCAGGGGAAGGAGGAAAGGATATTTGCTGACATCCACCCGTTCGAGGTCTTTGAGTGTCACTTGGCGGACGCCAATCTGTATACGGGGTCTCCCCGGAAGATTTCTAAAACTGAAGCCCCCGTAGGGGCATCGAAGAATAGATCGGGTGACGGTTGGTATCCACCACCGCCGCGCGGATATATCAAGCCGAAGGTGGTCTCCCACATCACGGCTTCTGGAAATGTCGGCAGGGTGACACCCCCAGCATTATACCCCAAAGCTAAGGAAGTGCATGTTGACCGACAGCACGACCGCATCGCAGTCCCGGCCGGCCTCACCAAGCCAGTCTCCGGCCTTAATGATCCCACTGTCGAACCTTTCAAAGCCTGGGAGGTGGCACAAGAAGATGGGCCCAGCAGCTTGTTCTATACAGCTGAGGAGCATCCCACTCGGGAGGACACAGACTGCAGCCTCCCTGAGGATCTAGCCAACCCGTGGGTTCCTGTTCAGGGCCTGGCATTTACCACTGATCGGACGGCCAGGATGTTTCAAAAGCAACACATCCCTCCCGATCAACCTCAAAAACGCAAGGAAGCTTTCCAGAAGATGTGGTATCCTGCAAATCTGGATAAAGAAATGAGACATGTCTCTCAACATCCAGGTCTGGGCTTCACCCTGGAAGACTACTATTACAGTGGGCGGTACGAGGTGGATACCATCTCCACCTTCTATCCAACTGAAGATAGCCCTCTGGGGGCAACCTTTGATGAATATCCGGCGGAAGCAGAGCATGCTGAATTGGCTCTACCCGGGATATCAACAAATGGAGACCTTGATCTCCTGCCGATGCTGGGAGCAGGTCCGTCCTGAAGAAGCGGCCTTTCAAGTCGAATTTGATACGGCTAGCAGCAGCGAAGCCGAAGATACTCAAGAAGCAGAAGTCTCTCCCTCCGCAGGGGTCATACTAATGACGACTTCAACATCCTTTCTGCCAGTCAACAGAGCCTCGGTTTACTCCAATCAAGGGGAGCCGGCTACCAGAAAAGAAAAAGCCACTTCTGTGGAAGATACAACTATCCCAGAAGGCGAGACTCCCTCAGCTTCTGCTACAAATCTAATATGCTGTCCGAGCCGGCGGCAAACAACTACTGGCCTGTCATGGCTGCAACCTCATCTACGAGCACTGAAGCTGCTCCCTCACCCTCAGGAGCTGCAACGGCAATGGAAGTATCAATGGATCAATCCACACAGTCGCTGGCACAAAAGACCAAGAGACCCCGTGAAGCTCTGGCGGTGTCTGACGAGGAAGTCGAAGTACTCGACCCTCAAGACGGTATTCCAGACTTCGTTGACCTCCAGCCGGCACCTCCGGAGATAGAAGACGGAGGCCAAGCCACAGTCGATGAACTAATAGAAGTCAACTTGGGAGATGAGGAGGACCCTAGGCCCACCTTCCTCAGTGCCCAACTATCTCCAGAAGAACGGGAGCTGTACATCCAACTGCTGCTAGAATACCGGGATTGCTTCGCCTGGACTTATAAAGAGATGCCGGGTCTAAGTCCCGCCGTCTCACAACATGAGCTGGCAATCAACCCTGAAGCCGAGCCGGTGAAGCAACCGCCGCGGCGTATGAGGCCGGAGCTCATCACCCGAATCTGTGCTGAAGTTGACAAGCTTATTGATGTGGGATTTGTTGAAGAAAATCAGTACACCACATGGCTGGCGAATATCGTCCCTGTGAAAAAGAAGAATGGACAGATCCGGATTTGTGTTGACTTCCGGGATCTAAATAAAGCTTGCCCTAAGGATGACTTTCCGGTGCCAATAACCGAGGTCATGATCGATGCTACAACCGGCCATGAGGCCCTGTCATTCATGGATGGGTCGTCCGGCTACAATCAGATTTGGATTGCGGAGCATGACCGGGTCCATACTGCTTTCCGAACTCCTAAAGGCATTTATCATTACAAGAGAATGCCATTCGGACTGAAGAATGCTGGCGCAACCTATCAGCGCGCAATGACCAAAATCTTTGATGAATTGCTCTACCACAAGGTCGAGTGCTACATAGATGACCTGGTGGTCAAAACCAGAAGAAAAGAAGATCACCTGCAAGACCTCCGGATTATTTTCCAGAGGCTGAGGCAGCATGAGCTAAAAATGAATCCTATGAAATGTGCGTTCGGAGTGTCGAGCGGAAAATTCTTGGGCTTCGTCGTCCGATATCGGGGGATCGAGATAGACCCCGCAAAGATCAAGGCAATTCAGGAGTTACCTCCACCAAGGAACATCTCCGAGCTGAGATCATTACAAGGCCGCTTGGCTTACATCCGGCGGTTCATTTCCAATTTGTCGGGCGATGCCAGCCGTTTCACAAATTGATGATGAAAGATGTTCTCTTTTATTGGGATGAAGATTGCCAGACAGCCTTTGACAAGCTAAAAGACTATCTGAAGACTCCTCCAGTATTGGGCGCACCGGTGAAAGGACGGCCGTTGATACTGTATATAGCAGCTACACACAACTCTCTGGGGGCAATGCTAGCCCAGAACAATGAAGAAGGGAAAGAGCAAGCCCTCTATTACCTCAGTCGGAGACTGGTCAGAACTGAAGAAAAATACACTTATATTGAGAAGATCTGCCTGGCACTAGTCTTCGCAGTCAAAAAGCTCAGGCACTATATGTTGTCGCATGAAATCAGCTTGGTGTCCAAGGAGGATCCCCTGAAATACATCATGTCGCAGCCAGCACTCAAAGGCCGCCTGGGTAAATGGGCGGTAATCCTTATGGAGTTTGATGTCTCTTACGTACCGCGCAAAGCCATCAAAGGTCAAGCTATTGCAGATTTCTTTGCTGAACATCCGATACCCGGAGAAAGCCCGTGGGAACCGGAACTTCCCGAGGATGAGACCCTAGAAGCCGCCCAAGTGCAGCCTTCCTCATGGCAGCTATACTTTGATGGCGCTTCCAGAATTGACACCTCTGCTACCGGATCATCCAGGGTCAGAGCAGGAGCAGGCATAGTCTTGAAGTCCCCGGAAGGAGAAGTGGTGCATACTTCCTGCTCCATAAACAAACAATGCACAAACAATGAAGCAGAATATGAAGCCCTGATAATCGGGTTGCAGATTGCTCTGTCCATGGGAATTCAGATGCTGGAAGCATTCGGAGACTCCATGCTAGTTATAAAACAGCTGGAAGGAGAGTTCGAGGTGCGAAAGCAAGAGCTCCTCCCCTATCACCAGTTGGCAACTCGCCTGATGTTGAAATTTTACTTCATCAGCGTTAAACACATCAATCGAGGCCGGAATGCTCAGGCAGACGCCCTCGCTAAGTTGGCCAGTTCATTGGCGGTCCCGCCAGACACAAGCCTGAATATATCAGTGATCAACCGCCGACAGGTCCCCAGCGTAACAGAGGTTCTGGCCGACGAAGAAGAGATGGAGGTAGCAGTCATCCAAGGGGTTCAGCAGCCCGACTGGCGAGAGCATCTCCTACGCTGGTTTCAACACCAGCAACTTCCAAAAGAAAAGGAACAAAGAATGAAGCTCCTGAGGATCAAGGATTCTTACGAGATGAGAAGCGGGACCTTGTTCCGAATTATGGCAGATGCCCGAAGGAAAATCCTACTCCGTTGCTTGTCTTCAACAGAAGCGGGACAGGTGATGCAAGAAGTTCATGCAGGATCAGCTGGGGCACACCAGGCCGGTCCGAAAATGAAGATAGAGATAAAGAAATTGGGTTACTATTGGCCCACTATATTCAATGATTGCTGCAAGTTCGCCAAGGCTTGTCAGAAATGTCAAGAACATGCTAATGTGGCGAGGAGACCCCCAGTGCCACTACATCCCACTCTACCAAGTTGGCCGTTTGCTCAGTGGGGCACGGACGTGGTAGGGCCACTTCCAGCATCTTCATCAGGGTGCAAATACATCTTAGCAGCTACAGACTATTTCTCCAGATGGGCGGAGGCAGTGGCACTAAGAGATGTGACCGGAGAACTAGTTGCAAGATTCTTCCGACAGAATGTAATATTTCGGTTCGGGATCCCCAGCCGAATCATCTCTGATAACGGCAGCCATTTCCGGAACCAGAAGGTTTATCGGCTGGCCGACAAATACAAAATTGACTGGAGGACATCGTCCCCCTATAACCCTCAAGCTAATGGACTAGCAGAGGCCTTTAACAAGACCTTGTGCACACTATTGGCGAAGACTGTCAAGTCTAACAAAAAGGATTGGGAAGAAAAGATGTACGAAGCACTTTGGGCTTATCGTACTGTCTACAAGACCCCAACCGACTGTTCACCCTTCTCCCTTGTCTATGGGTCGGAAGCTGTGGTGCCGATTGAACTTGAAGTTCCTTCATTGCGAGTTGCCATCCAGCACGGATTAGTCAGCGGTGAGCAGACCAACGCAGAAAGAAGATTGGAAGAGCTCGCTGAGCTCGAAGGAAAACGCCTCCAGGCGCAACAAAACATCCAACTCTACCAAGCTCGCATGGCCCGTGCTTTTGACAAGTTAGTCAAGGGTCGAGAGTTCAAGAAAGGAGACCTGGTGATGGTCAAAAGAAGAGAAGTGATGGCCTCTAACCCCAAAGGGAAACTGGTCGAAAACTGGGTCGGACCGTATATCATCCGCCGAGTATATGAAGGGGGTGCCTACGTCCTTGTAGACCACAAAGGAGCCGTCCAGTTCTCTCCCCTCAACGGAAAACACATTAAGCTATATCATGCGGCACAGCCGACACACCCCGAGTGATCGGTCGGAACATACCCTTTCCTTGGTTAGTGGCACTCCGCCTTAATCGAGCTCCCTTTCCTTGGTCAGTGGCACTCCGCCTTGATCGAGCTACTTTTCCTTGGTCAGTGGCACTCCGCCCTAACCGAGCTACTTTTCCTTGGTTAGTGGCACTCCGCCTTGATCGAGCTACTTTTCCTTGGTCAGTGGCACTCCGCCCTAACCGAGCTACTTTTCCTTGGTTAGTGGCACTCCGCCTTAATCGAGCTACTTTTCCTTGGTCAGTGGCACTCCGCCCTAACCGAGCTACCCTTTCCTTAGTTAGTGGCACTCCACCTTAATCGAGCTACTTTTCCTTGGTCAGTGGCACTCCGCCCTAACCGAGCTACCCTTTCCTTGGTTAGTGGCACTCCGCCTTAATCGAGCTACTTTTCCCTGGTCAGTGGCACTCCGCCCTAACCAAGCTACCCTTTCCTTGGTTAGTGGCACTCCGCCTTGATCGAGCTACTTTTCCTTGGTCAGTGGCACTCCGCCCTAACCGAGCTACTTTTCCTTGGTTAGTGGCACTCCGCCTTAATCGAGCTACTTTTCCTTGGTCAGTGGCACTCCGCCCTAACCGAGCTAACTTTTCCTTGGTCAGTGGCACTCCGCCCTAACCGAGCTACCCTTTCCTTGGTTAGTGGCACTCCGCCTTAATCGAGCTACTTTTCCTTGGTCAGTGGCACTCCGCCCTAACCGAGCTACCCTTTCCTTGGTTAGTGGCACTCCGCCTTAATCGAGCTCCCTTTCCTTGGTCAGCGGCATTCCGTCCTAACCGAGCTACCCTTTCCTTGGTTAGTGGCACTCCGCCTTAATCGAGCTACTTTTCCTTGGTCAGTGGCACTCCGCCCTAACCGAGCTAACTTTTCCTTGGTCAGTGGCACTCCGCCCTAACCGAGCTACCCTTTCCTTGGTTAGTGGCACTCCGCCTTAATCGAGCTACTTTTCCTTGGTCAGTGGCACTCCGCCCTAACCGAGCTACCCTTTCCTTGGTCAGTGGCACTCCGCCTTAATCGAGCTACTCCCCTTGGTTAGTGGCATTCCGCCCTAATCAAACTATTTCTCCTTGGCTGGCGGCTTTCCACCCTAATCAAGCTACTTCTCCTTGGCTAGTGGCATCTCGCCCTGATCAAGTTACCCTCTCTCGGATCACATTCCAAATATAAAAAAAAAGAAAAGAAAAGAGAAAAGAAGGGGTTAAAAATAGAGATACCCCGCCAGACTTGCCCCCACATCGGGACAAGTGCAAAAATGGCTATAACCCGGCTGTGGCGAAAACCCGAAAGGGCGTCGCAGGCAAAATTGGGTACCCCGCCACGTGAAAACCCGAAAGGGCACGTAGGGCAGAAGCAAGAGGGGGCTGGCTTCGGCGAAAACCCGAAAGGGCGCTTGAGTCAGTAAAATGGTAATTTCCCAAATGCCTCTCCTATTCTCCACCCAATAAAACTCCGAAAGGGACAATCATCAAAGTCCCACCGGGAATACTTTAACAAACCCTTTTTGACCCTCGTCATCATCGGCGAGATCGGTCGATCTCTATCCATAACTTGGACCTTACGTCCTTGTTAATAACCTCATCTTTCCTTCGGTATGTGACCCATGTCGATGAATAAACCCCTTTTCGACCCTCGTCATCATCGGCGAGATCGGTCGATCTCTACCCTCAACTTGGACCCTACGTCCCTGTTGACAACCCCATCCTTGTTTCGACAGTGATATATGCCGACAAATAAACCCCTTTTCGACCCTCGTCATCATCGGCGAGACCGGTCGATCTTTACCCTCAACATTGGACCTTACGTCCCTATTGACAACCCCATCCTTGTTTCGGCAGCAACATATACCGACGAACAAACCCTCTTCGACTCTCGCCATCATCTGCGAGATCGGTCAACCTCTGCTCTTGAACTTGGATCCTACATCCTTGTTAATAAACCACTTCCTCTCTTCGACATTTAACCAGTGTCGACGAAATAAACCTAAGACCCACCCTTGTCCTCATCAACAAGGACGGTCGGCGTTCCCGCGATCCAGTTCTTCTGGATCTCGAATTTAAAAAAAAAAAAGAAAAGAAATTGGGGTTAAAAATAGAGATACCCCGCCAGACTTGCTCCTATATCAGGTCAAGTGCAAAAATGGCTATAACCCGGCTGTGGTGAAAACCCGAAAGGGCGTCGCAGGCAAAATTGGGTACCCCGCCGCGTGAAAACCCGAAAGGGCGCGCGGGCAAAAGCAAGAGGGGGCTGGCCTCGGTGAAAACCCGAAAGGGCGCTTAGGTCAGTAATGTGAATAAAAAAAAATTTGAATGATGAATAGTGATGAACCATCCGCCGTCCAAAAGGCCACTTTCAAGGTCGTGACGAGGATCTTCATCCGATATCCCACTTATACACGTCCAGTGTCTCTACCCTTTTGACCCTTGTCACCATCGGCAAGATCGGTCGCTACCTGTCTGGTTCTTGTCACCATCGGTAAGACCGTCTACCCTTTCGACCCTTGTCACCATCGGCAAGATCGGTCACTACCCTATCCGGTTTTTGTCACCATCGGCAATACCGTCTACCCTTTTGACCCTTGTCACCATTGGCAAGATCGGTCGCTACCTGTCCGGTTCTTGTCACCATCGGCAAGACCGTCTACCCTTTCGACCCTTGTCACCATCGGCAAGATCGGTCACTACCCTATCCGGTTTTTGTCACCATCGGCAATACCGTCTACCCTTTCGACCCTTGTCACCATCGGCAAGATCGGTCGCTACCCATCCGGTTCTCGTCACCATCGGCAAGACCGTCTGCACTTTCGACCCTTGTCACCATCGGCAAGATCGGTCACTACCCTATCCAGTTTTTGTCACCATCGGCAATACCGTCCACCCTTTTGACCCTTGTCACCATCGGCAAGATCGGTCGCTACCTATCCGGTTTTGTCACCATCGGCAAGACCGTCTACCCTTTTGACCCTTGTCACCATCGGCAAGATCGGTCGCTACCCTTATCCGGTTTTTGTCACCATCGGCAATACCGTCTACCCCTTTTCGACCCTTGTCACCATCGACAAGATCGGTCGCTACCCATCCGGTGCTTGTCATCATCGGCAAGACCGTCTACCCTTTCGACCCTTGCCGCCATCGGCAAGATCGGTCGCTACCTATCCGGTTTTTTGTCATCACCGGCAAGACCATCTACCCCTTTTCGACCCTTGTCACCATCGACAAGATCGGTCGACTACTCTCTAACCTGGGCCTTCCGCCCTCACTGACCAACAAAACATCGTGGCATCGACATTTGACCCATGTCAAGGGTCATAACACACCTCTCATCATCATCGGCAAGGTTCGCTAGAGGCATCTGCCTACGCTGCCTATGCCCCACATTAGCGAAGGTCCCGTTCCGGGAACGGCTACATCGCGGTGGAGCGAACACCTCACCCCTTCCTTGAAGGCGTGAGCGCTCTCCTGCGCCATCAGCATGTAGCCTTAGGTTCGGGTGACCATCCAGAACAAGAAAGGAAAAGAAGTCGCGATTGACGGCAACAAAAGAAATATCTCCATTTAACGAGAATGGGTGGAACACATTTCTTTGGCCCGGGACATCCCCCGAGAGTACATAAGCTCCGAAGACAAAAAGGAGCAAGATTAAAAAAAAAGGAAGAAAGAGAGAAGGAATCAAGGTTACGGCAAAGGACGCCGAAAAATATCTGCCAACTCCAAGAGACCCAGTGAGGAGTGTCGGGTCAATTCTTGCAACCGTGCTTCAGTAGCTGTCAGCTGCGATAACTTCTCGTCCAGAGAGGCAAGTTGTCCTTCGGCCAGATCAGCTTCCTCTCTTGACTTGGCTTCGAGGCGCTCGCCTTCCTGCAGTTCGGCTTCGACCTCGGCAAGTTCAGCGCGCAACTTTGCTTCCCGTACCGTGAGAAGCAGCCGACGTTCTGAGATGTTGTCAGCAACATTTCTCAGCTGTTCCATGGTCACCCTCAAAGAAGAAGCAACCGTGCGACAATCTGCTCTCTCCAGCTTCACAGCCGTCAGCTGATCAGAAACCTCTCGGCTCAGGAACTCCCGCCTGTTGGCGTGCTTTAATAGCATTACAACCCGCGGAGTCCAATCATCCATGGGGCAGCCGAATGCTAAAAGCGGTCGGGAGAGATGGTCCACCAAGCTCCTCAGCTGCACATAGGTCAGGTCCGGAGAAGCTAACATGGCTCGCTGGAGATTATCCAGAGACTGCCATACCATGTCACCAGAAAATTGTAGGCCTAATGGCGAAGTCTCGGGGAGCTGAAAGTCTACCCTGCTATCTATCTCGGCCCAAATGTCATCGGCCACCCCGAGGGACGACGACGGCATAGTCTGCACGACGCCTACACCCAGCCCGATTATTGCAGCAGTAGCAGCTAAAGGGGCCTCCATGGTGACAATTTCCTTGCCCGCCCATTGGGGTGAGGCTACAGCACCTGCATCGGCAACGGAAGGCGCTTGCTCCTCTTGAGTAGTCTTACCGGCCGCCGAAGGAGGAGAGCCCTCTACGACCGACAAGGTCTGAATAACATCGGCCTCGTCTGTAATAATTTCTCCTGCTTCTATATCCGGAGGACCACTTGGCAACGGCAATGATTCTGCACCGGTCGCCAAGGTTTGAACCCTTGCAACCTCGGTCGGAGCGCTAACTTCGACGGTCACGCCAGGCTCCTGTGAGACCGCTGCAGCAGCATAGGTCCGTGGAAGCCGCAGGGCAATGGGCCGTACAATAGGTGGGAAGGCTGACTGACCCACATCCGCGCCAGGAAGGGGTATGCGGATCATTATAGCTGGCGGTATCACCTCAACCTGCATTCCATGTATATACATCAGCCAGCTGGCTTGAAAATTAAAAGAAGTGCTGCAAGTGGGAATCAGAAAGCTCCATACCTCAACTGGCACTATATTTAGGCCTCCCAAGGTGGCCTCTGAAGATTCAGGCCCCTCTCCTGTAGTCGGGTATGATGGCCCGTTCTCGGCTCCCAATAGCCTCGGAGGGCTAAACGTTGGCAGGTCGCTCTCATAAGTTGATGAAGCCCCGGCGTCCTCAGTCTCGGTGTCAACCATGGGGAACCCCTCGTCATCGGCCGAGCCGCCGCCATAATCAACCTGTTCAGAAGAGGATGACTCCTCTACTTGTTCTCGAACCTCAAGTACCTGAGCGGGAACTAGGCTGCCAGGGGAGGGCCCTCTATCCAGAGCCTCCTCAGCGATCTCTGTCTCGGGAGCACCCGTTGGCGGAATATCTAGGGGCTGGTCCCTTGGAAGCCCCTGCTCTCCAATGACAACCTCTACCAAGGCGCCAACCTCAGGGAGCAGTGTGGGCCGAATGTCGACTGGAGTCAAAGGACAATAAACAGTCAAGACTTGACTAAAAATACAACATGTCACTGAGCTCTACAGGCGAGCTGCAAATTACCTTCTGTTTCTCGATGAGGTGTCAGTGAAGGCAAGTCGCCCTCAACAGAGGTCAAGGGGACTTCCCTCTCTCTCTCTCCAGCAGCAGCTCCGGTTGCCGCCTCCAACCCAACAACGGCAGGGATAGTGCCGGCAGCTACTGAAAAGAAAGATGGTCAGCCCAGGCAGCCGAAACAAGCAAATAAGCCATGCAAGAATAAG
The DNA here is from genome assembly GCA_022559845.1 of Amorphophallus konjac. Classification (NCBI taxonomy): domain Eukaryota; kingdom Viridiplantae; phylum Streptophyta; class Magnoliopsida; order Alismatales; family Araceae; genus Amorphophallus; species Amorphophallus konjac. Next base: position 2,139,323 of record CM040121.1, on the reverse strand, counting down.
AAGTCACCTTCGCCTTCAGGCCCTTGTGTCCGGGCGGCCTCAAATTTAGAAAATGACGGAACTCGGGGAAGGGGAACCGTAGGCTCCTCTTCAGCAGCCTTCCTCCGACGTGCCCGAGTAGCACGGAATTCTGCCCTCTTGGCTTTCTTAGCCCTGCTGATGGCCTCCCTGACCTGAGACCTGGTCCGCTTCCGCGAGTCCCCAGGGGGTAATGGCGTCGTGGTCGGAGCCGGCTCTGGAATGTTGAAATATGAAGGCTTCTCCGCCTTAGATATCAGCTCCCTACAGTGTCGAGTCGCTCCCGCAGAAAGGCGGGCTGCCAAAAAAAAAACACATGAGTAAGAAGATGCACACTGAATATAGGGGAAGCAACTCCAGGGCTGAAGAAGAAAACAAGCATTACCTGGCATCCCCGTATATCGAGGACTGAGTGGCCAGTAAAGCAATACTGGCGCCTTGTCCCGGGAAGCCGCCTCGCGGATCAGCCAGCATACGTCACCAATTGTTTCACTTTTCTCCGTCAGTTGGGCCAAATCTTCATGGCCGCAGGAGGACAAGTGATGATATAAGCTCAAGTGGTCGAATCCCCAGCCGTCGACATACTTGAAGGATATTTGAAGCTGATGGTTCCGAATGGCTTCTAACGGACTGTCAACTGAAAGCCCATGAGAATGAAGTAGGGCGAATATCCAGGGGGTGGTGGTGTACAAGTCAGCCCGCCTGTTTTCCCTCCCGATGAAGGTCCGATAAGGATGAAAATGGTCGACTTCCGGGCGCCAGCTCGCCGTACTGGGAAGAGGTTCTTCCACCGGAAGGGGGATCGTCTGGAGAGCAACCCTCTCACTGCTAACCCGGCACAGCCCCCAGAGAGTCTTAATATAATCATCCCTCTGGATCTCTGGCATCTTCGGGTCGGCTCGGGACGACTTGCCCTTCGCAGCTTTCCTGGCTTCTACATATGCCGCCACCTCAGCATTGGACCAAGATTTCAGCCTCTTCAAGTAGGCTGGATCAACATCCAGAATGGGCTCCCGTTGGGAGTCTAAAAAACGGCGTTCGGCAGCATGCCAACAATCCTTCCGGAAATTCCGATAAAAGCCCGTTCGTGCATTCCACCACTTGATGAAGTCTGGAGTCACTCGGGGCAGGCAAGCCGGGGTCGGCACCCTGAAGGATACATCCTCTCGGCGATGGAAGTAGTCCCACCATCCACGGGCTTCATCAGTAGCCGTCTGACCAGCCCTGTGTCTATTCGGCAGATTGAACTGGGCTGAAGAAGAAGGAATTTGCTGGTCATACCCAAAATTCCGACTGAAGCGGAAAGGATAATACGGCTCCAGTCACAGCAAGCCGCTTTTCCTAAAGACTAGTACACTGGGGCGAATAGACAACGCCCATTCCACCAGTTCCGGCTCCAAGATTGGTCTTGTGCTCTTCAACCCAGTCAGCTGATGAATAAATTCCTCTGTCTCAAATAATCGGCATTGCCGCATCCTGTTGACAAGAGGGCTGGAGCTGGCAGCCAAACTCCAGAAATGCAGAACGCCAGGGGAATCTGTTGGAACTGTCGTCAACTTCCCCCGAATGGCGAAAAGCTGGTCCGCCAGTGAAGACGGTTCAGCACTGGCAAATTCGATCATCCGTGGCAAAGGACGATCCGACTGCATTGACCGGGGAGCTGCTTCCGGAAATAGGGTGCAGACCCAAGCATTGAAAAAGTGGAGGGGACCAACTGTCCGTGAATTCCTGGGGATGCGCGACTTGTGCAAATCCCCCAACATTTTGTATATAAGGCATAAAGCCACAGGGCACAGGGACAGCTTCGTCCCCCAAGCCATCAAACAGGCAGGGTAAATCGCCTCCGGCCTAATCACCGTCTCATCTCCTTGGGGAAGGGCGAATGAACAAAGCCAATATGTCAAATACGCAGCACAATGTGTAACTGCGTCAACTCCCGTGGGATTCGGGCCGGCCTGTCGCCCTCTCCCTGAGATAGCAGGATAGGTTGCTTGGCGCCGAGCCCTCTTCTTCCACGCCACCGCTGTCGGAACCACTGTGGGGAAGTCCTCATAGTGTTGTTCCCTACCAAAGAAATATTGAAGCCACGTGCCCATCCGCACGCGCCTCTTCTCACCGGGCTTTCGCGCTTCCCGCGAGTCTAGTGTCAGGCGCAGCAAGGTGCGATACGCCTTCATCAGATAACGATAGGCGAAGCCCGTGAAGTAGTTGCCTTCACCATCTGTCTGGTCCTTCAGCCAGTCCGCGAAGCAAACTTCTTCATATGGCTCTCCATCTATCGGCAGGCCGCTCAGCTGAGAAAGGCTCCATAAATCCAATGAAGTTTCACCTTCTGCGGTGTAGAAAGTATTGTACTCTGGGCAGAAGACTTCAATCATCCCGCAGCATAGGCCTCGGGAGATCGGGTATCTATACCGGGAAGCGTATACACTCTGATAAATTCCGGCGTGCACCAAGATGGGGGCGTATTGCCGCAACACAAAGTCAGTGAATTCAACCGCTCTCGGTCTGAAGGCGTGAGCATCGGTGGCTTTGAGCTCTCCAAACCACCCCACTAAAATTTGATGTTTGAACCGGACCGCCAAGCAGTCCAAAAGAAAAGGCTCGTCTCGATATCCCCAATGGAGCGGTGCGAGGAATAGACCATATATGGGTTTCTCCCTGTCAACACGGCCGGCGGTCTCATTCCAGCGAGCTGGTGTGTATTGCGGCGCCCTCGTCAGCATCCCGGCTTCGGGAGATATTTCCTGCACTCCGAGCACGGCCCCCCATTTCCTGGGTTCCCCGGGAATGTACATGGGCATACCATATGTGACTGACTCAGTCAGGCTGTCCCGCTCCGCCAGTAGCGCTCCTTCAGCTCTGCGGACCAGGATTAAATCACGCTTCCCACCGAGGTTGAAGCGCTCGAGAAACGCCATCAGGTGCTTGTCTTTGGGGTGGTCCCGTCTGATGTCGTCCCCTCGGTCATACCTGAATTGGTTGCCGTCGAGGATCAACAGATGGCCGGTATCGACGGTGTCGGTTTCTGAGTCCGAAGACTCAGCCACCACGGCTACACGTCGGAGCCCCCGATCAAGGGAATGGACGTTCCTCCATGTCACAGCGACCCGAGATACAGAGGAAGAAGAGCCGGAAGCCATGTTATCTGCAAAACAGAACCCGGAAAAGAACAAACAAAAGTCAGAAATTAGTGGATCGAAACAATATTTCTGACGAAATTTCGGCAGCATCTCCTCAGCTCGAGGGTTTGCCAAAAAGAAAGCGGAAGCCGTCCACAGAGGGAGCAGCCCCTAAAAGCAGCCATAGGCATTAAGCCAAGGCCAAATGGGACACCCGAGGGATCTAGCTCCGAGGACAAGTCCTACAAAGAGCCTCCCGGGGCCCGAAGAATGGGTTCAAAACCCGAAGCAATAAACCACTCAACTCACCTACTCACAGGCGAAAATCGCCCGAGCTCAGAGCTCACTCGGCGCCGCGGGAGGGAGAGAATGGAAGAGAGAGAGAAAATTTCGTCAAATGAAGGACTGTGAAGAAAAAAACGAAGAGGAAATGAACTTATAGGGGGGCTCCACGGTCGTTAAAACGGCGCGCCCCGGGGCGCGCCGTTTTAACTGTTTTGCGCGCCGTTTTAAGGAATTCTGGCGCGCCGTTTTAACCCTTTAAGGCCGCGCCGTTTTAACAAGCTCATTTGCGCGCCGTTTTAACGGCCGCGCCGTTTTAACGCGGCCGAACAAGTTTCCCGCCTCGTCCGACGGGCATCCGGAGCCAGAATTGAGCGCCGTTCGAGCTCTCGTCATCACACGAAGCTCATCCGTAGGCACTGCTGCACTCCTGCCTCGCTTGCACCACCCACGTCTGGGGGGCATTTGTTGGCACTCAAAATATGATCCCTGGCGACCAAGCCGCAAAGACGAATGATACGGCCCACTGAAGCACAGAAGCCAATGAAAATCAACTTATCGAGGGTCCCTCGAGCTGACGAAGCCCCAAGCCACCTTGAAGGGAACACCGGGGACCTCACCTCAGGAGAGTCAAAGTCAACCCGCAACCAACCGGCAGTGCGATCAAGCCTGCCCAATGATCCGGCATCAACTCTGTCGTGCCGCTACCCCACATCCGTCGCCCGACCAAGGACGACGGTCTGCCCAATTACTCTCCTAAGGAGGAAGAATGTCCTCGGCCATCCGTAACAAGGGGGGGCAAGGGTTCTGTCAGCAGAAGACCCCGATTACCCGGCACGGGTTCGGCTTCTCGCCATAGTGGGCCCGTTAGTGGCCGATTGATCACCAATTCAAGGTGGAATTGTCCGGGATGTAACGTCATCCTATAAGGAAGCTTCGAGCACGAGTCCGTCTCAGCCAGAAGCATAAATCACAGTGCCGAAGACTGTGTCAGTAGGACACCCGTGTGCTCGGACCGGACACACACGAAGTCTTATTTAAAGGCCATTCGTCCTATCAGGAGCTTCGTGAACACCCCATCAAGGCCCTTCGATGGCCAGGGTGAGAGGAACAGTCGACGGGAGCTTCCGGAATCATCTCCGGGCCCACCGGACCACACGCCAAGTGAGCAAGTTACAATGGCGCCGTCAAACCGGCACGTCAAGATCAAAAGGGAATGTTCCCCGGCGCCGTCAAACCAGCGCGCAAAGATCAAATGGGGGCCTTCACCGGCGCCGTCAAACCGGCGCGCAAAGATCAAATGGGGGCCTTCCCCGGCGCCGTCTATCCGGCGCGCAAAGATCAAATGGGGGCCTTCCCCGGCGCCGTCTATCCGGCGCGCAAAGACCAAATAGGGGCCTTCCCCGGCGCCGTCAACCCGGCGCGCTTCCTGGGGCGCCGTTTTAACTCCAAGGCTATATATAGCCTGTCGACAGAAGAGATAAAGGGGGATTGGAAAAAAGAGAAAAGGGAGGAGATCAAGGGGGATCCGATCAAGAGAGGGAACGGAATCAAAAAGAAAAGAAAAGGGAATTAGAAAGAAAGGGGGGAGGTCCAGGAGTGTTTGCATCCGACGAGTTCTCTGCCCGAGCTCTCGGCGGCCCTCATCCCGCTCCACCGGGGTCTCCCGAAATCGGAGAAGAAGAGCGCCCGTTCTTGTTTATCGAGGTGGGTTTGTCCGTGTTTCATCCGGCGATTTCCTCTGCTCTGTTTCGAGTTCTCTTCCTTCTGGCAGAATGTAAGTGAAGGAGGGGAGGGGCGATGATATGAGCCTCGCCTCCCCTCCCTCACGATGATTTTCTTTCCCCCTTCTCGTTGTAATGGAATTCTTCTGTTAATGGAAACGGCGGCCGAGCGACAACGTCGGCGCCGGAATGCATATTCTCTACTTGTTTGTCTGTATTCCTTTTTTATATGAATGAATGGGATGGAATGTGAGCCTCTGGCCAATGCCCCATTTCTCTTTCTTCCCTATTACTTTCCCCTTTTCTTCTCACAGCCGGTGAAACGATGCCGTGCGATGATGCCGGCGCCATGGAGAATGAACGCAAAGCATTGTGCATTCCTTCGGCCGAACGATTTCATTCCTGTTCCGTCTTCTCGACGTTTTATGCCCTGCTATGGCAAGGGCTACATTGATTCCCCTCCCCGGGGGTTTTCTCTTCCGATCGGATGCTAGGAATATTCACCGTGTAAGGCGGGTCAATACATGGATTCCTCCAACCTGTTTGGGCCGCCCTCGTAATGCCCTGTCTGTTCTCGACTATGAACAGAGGGAAATAAAGGCGTCCCCACATTCCCGTATTATTTTCTGAACATTCCTTGATGGATATTTCTTCGATTTGTGAACATGCATATGCATGAACGTACGTATATCCACAGGCATTAGTTCTGGCCTGTTGGTTACGCGAATGATTTCACAGCTCCGTTCTACTGCTTCATTAGGGTGGATCAGTAACCCGGGGAGGGGGAACATCCCCCACTGTTCAGTTTTGATAGCACTCTGTCCACTGGGGACCGTCCAGCATTGATGAATCTCCCATGGACTAATGAGTGAATAATAAACGGGTTAGTCCCGACATCTCAAATCCACAGTCTCTAAGGGACTTTGTGGTGGCCGTGAGACGCGTGTGCCCCTCGTAGGCTGGCCCTCGGGGTTCCCTTCTCTACTCGGTCGTCCCGATTCAAGTAGTGTGGTGATTCGGGTCGCATGCCCCTCGTAGGCTAGCCCTCGGGGTTTTCGCTCCCGTATCGAGTCACCTCACTCACTCATCGTTACCCACGGACTCGGTACCCCTAGCAGGCTAGCCCTCGGGGTCTCCCTATCCGTTCGGGTCTACCGGCCGCCGTTGTGCCACCCGGCTCTTTAGGGGTTTACTCCGCCACGTGAGTACTCCCTGCGTCTCCCCGACCATCCTTTGGGATGGGGAGATGCTGCCGAAATTTCGGCTCGAACGAGTTAAGCTCGGAACAATCGCCTCACGCGAGCCCGTGACTCGGCCTTTAAATGACTCGGCACCGATTCCATGAACAATTGACTTAATAAATTCTCAAAGCCATTCAAAATCTTAATAAATCCATGAATAAACTAACGAGACTCATGTCTCCTTGAAGTCGGGTTAATTTGGCGCGTTCGTGCGCGATCACGCTTTAAAACGGCGCGCCCTTCCCGGCGCGGTCTTCCCGGCGCGCCCTTCCCGGCGCGCCCTTCCCGGCGCGGTCTTCCCGGCGCGCCCCGATTTCCGGCGCCGTTTTAACGGCCTGCCCCTTTACCTACGGTTATGGCGCCGTTTAAAACTTTTTACCTACGTTTCAGGGCGCCGTTTAAAGCGTTTTGATCCCTGTCTTCGCACGCACTGCACCGGGTTCGTTCCGGATCGTATCGTCGCATCATTCTAACTCCTTTCCCAATCGTGGGATGATTTCTTATGCTAATCACAGAAGGATGCAAGTCCCTCAACTAATAATCATCACGTAGTTCCTTTTTCCGGCTTCGACGGCCCGATGTCCCGGCAATTAATCAAAGGTGTTCCCTCCTCGTGGGGGATGTAATTAACGCCATAGCCTTTATGGTATGGCGGACTGCTGGTCCGACCGAACCTCACATTCGCCCTACATGGGTCAGAATGAGCGCATCATAAATCGTCATGCATGTGACTGGCACGCCCGCGTCGTCAATCAGTCAGTTGATTACTAGTTAGTCAATTGATTGATCGATACGCGAAAGAAATGAATGAAAAATACCAACGAAAAGAAACGAAAGAAAAAGATGAGCTGAACAAGGACCTAGTTCTACATTGAGGGCAATCATCCCCATTGGCGGCCTCTTACTATTGTCGTAGGCCGTGACTGTAATTGAGGAGGACATGAGTTGTTCTTCATCAACCCCACATGCTTGGAGAGTACTCGGGGAAATCACATTTATAGACGCGCCCGTGTCCACCAGGCATGGATCCACTGACACGCCATTGATTTTTACCGCAATACACAACGCATATTTTTGAGCTTCCTTGGGGGCAAGCTCGTGATTATGGAACATGATGGGCGGTTGTGTATCAGTGGGCGTCAGGACTGTCGAGATTTTCTCCACAGGAAGATCCTCGTTCACCATAACCTTTTGAAGATAGTCTTTCAAAGCTTCTTGGTGAGATGGGGATCTTTTGATTAACTCAAGGATGGAGATACGGGCGGGCGTCTTATCCAGATGTTTTAACAAATCATACTGGGTCCCAGGGATAGACTCTTCTGACTGCTCTTCCTTATCTTTCTGGGGCTGAGATTGTTCAGGGGTCTGACTATTCTGGGGAAACACCCGGTGGAACATCCTTCCACTCCGAAGCACCATTGCTTGTGGCTCTCGTTGCACCTCTATGGTATTGGGTGTGGATTTTAACAAGGGTTTAAGGGGTAATAGTGGAGGAATGGTTGGTGGGATAGGGGTTATGATGGGTGTAGGGGTTTTGATTAGGGGTTTGCTTGGCGGAGGTATAGTAGAGGTAGAAGGAATCTTGGGCGTATGATGGATGATGAGTGGCTTATAATGTGAAAGAATAGGGGAAGTAGAGGGAATCTCGGGTGAATGGTGGATGATAAGGGATTTATATGGTGGAGGGGGTATAGTGGAAGTAGAGGAAATCTCGGACGAACAGTGAATGATAAGGGGTTTGGAAGGTTGAGGTAGATTAGAAACGGAGGTGACTTGGGGTGGATGATGGACGATAAGGGGTTTATATAGTGGAGGGGGTATAGGGGAAGTAGAGGGGACCTCAGATGAACGGTGAATGATAAGAGGTTTAGATGGTGGAGGAGGAGGTTCAATGGGGGTAGAGGTGGATGGTGTGTCATACGGGTAATGGGCGGTAAAATGGTTAGAAGGCGGGGGTAAAGGTGCGATAGAGGTAGATGGTAAATTAGAGGAATAAGAAGTGATCAGGGGTCTTAGGGCTGAAAAAGGAGTGGGAGATGGCCTTTGGTGATGGACTAACGGTGAATTGACGATAGGGGTACGAATAAGAGGGCATGATGGCTGTGGAACGGAAGAAGGACCAAATAGGGGTTGTGAGGGGGTTGAATGGTAAGAAGATGATGTTCGAAGGAGACGAGGAGGTTGATTGGTGGTATGACTGGTAGCAAGAACAGAGGTGCTTTCTAAATGACAGGTTTGCTCTCTTCCAACTTTCGAGAAGGAGGAAATCGGATTAACCTGGTAGCTGGGCTGTTGGTGCTCCGGAAGCGGGTTATGGATGATGCCCATATTAGGCTGCTGTTGTGGGGCCTGCTGAGGCTGTTGTTGTTGATGTGGTTGTTATGGTAACTGTGGCCTAGGCGGAGGTCTCCTGGCCTTTAGGGTGGTGATGCATCACCTCATTTCATCCCAATCGATTTCACCGAGATCATTCATGTCGTAAATGTAATCTTTGAAGTTGAAACAATTCTCCACCGTATGACCCGGCTGTCTGTGATAGACACAGTACCTGGAGGTATCAGCATTTGGGGGCCATGCAAACTTTTCTTTGGGCAAAGTAAGTAGGTTGGCAGCCATGAGGGCATTGAAAATGTCCGGCAATGCCTCGGGCAATGGTGGATAATGGGCTCTTTTGGGTCAATGGGCCTCATCCGTTGTTGTGGTGTGCCGTAATTTCCCGAGGGTGGAACTTGGTGATACTGAGGTTGTGGTTGTTGTTGTTGTTGTTGTGGATGAAAGGGTTGAGGCATGTTGTTTTGAAGGGGGTTATTTTGGGGTGGAGGACGATAAAGAGGTGGACCTTGTTGAAAGGGAGGTCGTAAAACCTGAGGAGGCCTTGGGTTAACTGGTTGGTTGCGGCCGCCAAGCACACTCACTTGCTCATTTATGACGACTCCCTCAGTTGTTCCTCCTTGGACACCAGTGCCCGTCTTCTTAAACACCCTTGGTTTTGGAGGTTCAAACATGTGCATGATGGGAGAATCTTTTAATTGGGTCTGGATATACCGAGCCCTCTCATAAAGTTCCTCCATCGTGGTAAGCTTATTCATGGCTAAAATGTGTCTAAACTGCGGGGTTGCATTAGACACAATCATCTTGACTTGCTCGGGTTCTGAAAGGGTATCCTTTATTTTATCGGCCAGAGATCTCCACCTATCAGCATACTGGACAAAATCCTCATCTGACCTCATTTTCTCAGCAACTAGGTCGGTGATAGAAAGGGAGGGACCGACCCTATCCCGGTACTTCTGTATGAATTTGGCTTTGACAATTTCAAAATCTCCAACCTCACTCGGCTCTAGTGAATAGAACCATTCTAGGGCGGGACCATCCAATGATTTCTGAAAAAGGTAAGCCAGGGATTTTGGATCGTTCTGCCATGAGGAAGATTCATACATAAAATCCTTGATGTGAATATAAGGATTTCCCGTGCCGTTATACCTACGGTATGTAGGCATTTCGGAGGGAGGAAGATGAAATATGGGGAGATTTGGCAGGGAAATGTCAGGGACAGACTTCCCATGTGCCTCTTTCTTGAAATTTTGGAACTCCTCGTTCATTTCATTGTATTTGTTGAGGAGGGACTGAGTGAGCTCCTCGGCAGGTGAAAGCGGGGCCTGCCATTGAGGCTGAGAAGGCCTTATAGGGACCTGAGAAGGGAACCCTGAACCATAAGGGTATGGTGGCACACTAGTGGACGGACCCACACTAGTGGACGGACCCACACTAGTGGACGGACCCGTTTGGGGTACCATATGAAGGATGACAGGGGCTTGAGATTGTGGAGGGGGAAATTGGTAATAGGCAGGCTGTTGACTCGCCTGTCCTTGAAATGAGGAAGAAGGAACGTCATGTACATATGATGGAAAAGTGGTAGCCTGGAGCGGCTGTTGGTAGGATGTGGGAGCCGGAGTTGACTCCTGAGGAGGGGGAGCAATAGACTTCCCCTTTAAAATAGCCTGAAAGGCTAGAAGTTGCTCAGGGCTAAGCTGCGTACTGGCGAGGACACCTAACAGGGAAAAGATGTCCTGAGGTGGGGCTACTTCCCGTGAAACAGCGGGAACCTCTTGTGAGGTCTCACGAGAAGGGCCTGAGTCCATTGCGTGGACACGTGGGTCAATTGACTGACCACGTCCTGATTGGTTTTCTTCGAGAGAATTGTGGGCCATTGTTGTAATTTTTCCAGAACGTAAAAGCATACACCAACAGACCAATATCAGAAATTAGCAGACAAGTGGATGATCTTACGCCACTTTTTTTGTTTTTGTTTTACCTCTCTTTTTTTGTCTTTTTAACAAATATAAATATTCACACAAAATTTGCAAAAATCCTAGTTACACCTTAGTTTTACCGCTGTGTCAACTAGGGACACTCGTCTCACCACGGATAGGTAACTAACTTCGGGGTACTTCAGTGGTACAACCTGCCCAGTGAACGAAGAGGGAATCCTTCGATGTCGGGGACTTACGGAGGTCCCGATGGAGGAGATCCTAGTCCGTCGAGAGGAATTCCCGACGGAGAGTCCTTCCTTCACCGAGAAAGGTTAATCCTTAGAAAAGCAAAATAAAGGGGTTGATGCATGAAATACAGTACTGAATAAAAGATATATAACACACAAGAACACACAAATATAGCAGAAATAACAGTGATATAACAAGGATATAACAACAATGAACAGATGGAGTAATATATAGCCGTTCTTCTTTCCGAAACACGTAGACCACTTGGAAAAATAGAAAAGACTATAAGAGTGCACGTGGTGCACGAGGGGGATGACGTGGCGCACGCGGGCGCAATAAGAAAGGGCACACGTGGGTGCCGAGTGGAGGGGAGCACACGTGGGTGCTAAATGGAGGGGGCACACGTGGGTGCCGAGTAAAGGAGAGCACACGTAAGTGCTAAATAGAGGGGCACACGTGGGTGCCGAATAATGGGGAGCACACGTGGGTGCTAAATGGAGGGGCACACGTGGGTACCGAATAATGGGGAGCACACGTGGGTGCTAAATGGAGGGTGCACACGCGGGTGCCGAGTAGAGGAGAGCACACGTGGGTGCTAAATGGAGAGGCACATGTGGGTGCCGAATGGAGGGGAGTGCACGTGGCGCACGAGACAACGTTAACCTCTCAAATAACCACAAAGGACCGGGGGAGTGCACGAGGTGCACGAGGGGAGTGAGCGCACGTGGGCGCAATAGGGAAGGGCACACGCGGGTGCCGAGAGGAGGGACACGTGGGGGTGTCAAAAGGAGGGGCACACGTGGGTGCCGAAAGTTTGTGGGTAACCAAAAAAGAAAAAGAAGGTCCCACCGTGATCGCCAGAGATGTGAACGCGTCACGTGGTGGACTGAGAGAGAGAGATGGGGTTTCTCCCTCTCTGAGTGAAAGAGTAAAAAATGATGAAAATGAAAACGCGTGCGTAACAAGGATGATGTAGAAAAAAATGGTAGAGAGTATAACCTGAAAGGTCACTCTGTACGGGGACGTGGAGCCTAGACTTACCGGACCTTCGGTACAGGGCGGAGAACAGGATCCGAAGACCCTCTCACGCAAACTGAACCCCTTCCCGGTAGGCGTGACCTACCATTCCGAGGACAGCTTTCTATATACCGAGCGTGAACCTGGGACTCTACGTAGTAGAAGTTGGCGGACACAAAGACACACGTAGACTCGGAATTTAGAACGGCATATCACTCCTCACACAATAATAATAACATGAATATAAACAGTAAACATACCATCGTAGGATATTGATCCGTTCGGGGTTTTAACAACAATATAATAAAGTGCAGAAAGAAAAATGCCGAAAGTAAATGACCACGGTGAAATGACTCACCGCGGCCGATTATAGTACAAACAGACCCGGGTTTTAGCTATCCGCGGGTATTATAGACATAAAATAAAATTTACTACAAGAACGCGTTTGGTGGTGTGATCGCCAGGGACCGTGGGCCCCGAACTAGTTGATTGATCGCTTGGCCTTTGACGCGGGATTTGCGCGGGTTCCTTCTTCCTCTTCGTTCGACTGGTCGAAGAAGGGGGCTTTTGACTGGCTACCCTGCAAAATAAACAAACAGAAAATAAAATTAAGTTAGACAAGTGATATAATATGATAATAATTAACAAGATAAAACACTAATGACTGAATAATAGACTAAAACACAATAAAATGATAAAAGTAACAAACGAAGCCGCTGATGGCGGTGCAAGCACGGGGGCAAGCGAATGGTGGGACGAAACGGCTTTCACGGGAACACGTGGGAGAGCTGGTTGGGCCGAGGGCCGACTTTTATTTCTGCGCGTTTAGAAAGAGTAAAATAAGACTAATGTAGATGAACACCACAATATTTACATAGATATATATAATTTATTCACGTACATACTTAAGAGTAACAATGTATAATATATATATTTATTTATACACTAATATATACATATGTATGTATATATATAAACATATAAACATATATCTATATGTACATATATTTATATAAAAATATAAATAACCACACACACATGCATATATATAGATATAAAGATATAAATATAGATTTTTATATATAGATATACATCTCTATATAAACATACCTATATAAATATATATATACATAAGAGATATATATATAGCATATGTATGAAAGGAAAGAAACTAAAGAGAGAACACGTGAGGAGGGAGAAGGGAGCAAAAGAGAGAAAGAGAGGAGGGGAGGTGGGTTCTGTAACAAAGAAAGCAGAGACGGGAGGGGAAGGAAAAGAAGAAAGAAATAAAAAATAAAAGAAGAAAAGTGAAAGATCGAGAGGGAGAGGGAGAGGAAGAGAGAGGGATATAGAGAGAACAGGAGGGAAAGTGAGAGAGATGAAGAGAGAGAGAAACCGGCGGGGGGAAGGGAAGAGAGAGAGACCCGCGGCGAGAGGGGGGAGAGAAACTGAGGGAGAAGAGAGTGAGAGGAGGAGGAGGAAGAGAGAGAGGGGGAGAAGAGAGAGAGTTTACTGGAGGGGGAGAGATCGTGTGGGAGAGGGTGAGAGAGAGGGAAAGAAGAGAGAGGAAAAAATGATAAAAAAAGGAAACAGCTGAGAGAGAAAAATAGAGAGAGAGAGAGCGCCGCGAGAGAGGGAGAGAGAGATGGAACCCGGGGGAATCGCGAGAGAGAAAAAAGAGAGAGAGATACGGTCGGGAGGGAGGAAGAAAGAGAAGGAGAGGGGGAGAGAGGGAGAGAAAGAGAGAGGGAGAGAGGAAGACGACGACGGCGGACGGTGGTGCAGGCACGGCGAGGGGGGGGTCTGCCGTGGGCGTGCAGGGAGGTGCCCGGCGTCACCGGGGCTTGCGGTGGTCGTGGCGGCAGCGGTGGAGAGGGGGCTCGCGGCGATGACAGTAGGTATTGGGAACTCGACGATGAAGGTGAAGGCGGCGTCCGGCGTGATGCTCACGGCGGCATGCACCGGGAAATGGACGGCGGCGGCGAGGTGGCTCGCATGGCTTCACGGCCGGGAGGCCGGAGGTGGCGTGGAAGGTGACTTGGAAGGCGGTTGCGGCGGCAGCGGTGGAGAGGGCAACGGTGGCCGGGGACGGCGTGGAGATGCTCGAACGGGCCGGCGTGGGGCTATCGAAGGCGTGGGGATCCTCTGGCGGGCGTGTAGGTGCTCAAACGGCAGCCTGCGGCGGTCGGGGACGGCGACAGGGCGGCGCTGGCGGTGTGCGCATGTGCGGCAGCGCGGGGAAGGCAACGGCGATGGCTTCGCGGCTATGGAGGTGGTAGCAGGGTGGTGGCTGTGTAGGTGGCCGACGGATGGCCGTGGCGTGAACGTGAACGTCAAGAAGGGTGGCCGCGGGTGGCCGGCGACGACGAGGATGGTGGCCGCGAGAGTGCCGCAGTGGCGAGGTACTCCGGTGGAGAACAACGGTGCTTGCGGAGGTGGCAATGGTGGTGCCGTAGAGAGCTCGCAGCGGCTTGCGGACAGAGCTGAGCGGCGGCTGGTGGGCACGATGACGACGTCCGCAGCAGTGTGGCAGGGACGCGGTGGGCTCACGGAGGAGGCAGCGGAGGCGTCCGGTGGCGGACGTGGAGGTGGCGGAGGCGATGAGGACGGCTGTGGAGTCGGCTGACGGCGATGCTCGCGGATGGCGTGGGGGCTCGTGGTTGGCGTCGGCGTCCACAGTGGAGGTAGTAGTGGGGTCGTGTATAGATGAGAGAGCGGGAGGGAAAAGATGGCAGCAGGCTCACAGATGGATGGCGGTGGCTGATGACGGCAGCAACGGTCGGAGGAGATGCTCCGACGGTGGAGACGGTGGTGAGCTGTCGGGGGGAGCTTCACGGCGACACGGGGGGGTGGTATGAGGGACAGTGGGGAGCGGTTAACAAGGGGGGATGTGAGAACGTGGACAGGGAGGGAATGAAGATGGAGGGGGAGGAAAAGAAGAACCAGATCCGTAGGAGGCAAGGAGTGGGAGAACGGCTGGGGAGAGATGAGGTCTTGCCAAGAAAATGAGAAGGGAGCCCGAGGGGGTGTTGTGGTTGGACGTGGGTGTTGTTAGGGAGAGGAGGTGGAGGTTGCGGAGGAGAGGTCTGCAGAGAGGAAGATGGGAGAGATGGATAGAATGAGGGGGGGACGCGTGGGTTTCTATGGGGCGGCCCACGGAGTATAGAGATGTGAAAGGAAAAATATTCTCTTTGTCGGGCTGCTGGGGAGATATTAGGAGAGGGAGGTGGAGATAAGAGAGGGACTTGAGAGAGTTAGGATGAGGGAATGAGGTGGACGAAAATGATAGAAAGAGAGAGAGAGAAGAGATAAAGTAGGGTGGGGTGAGGTAACAAGGGTGTGTACGTGAGTTAGGATGAAGAGATGAGAAAGTAATTAGGATATTAATTAAAGTAAGCATCTATATGTCCATATTTACAACTATGCATATATATATTATATATGACGATATATATTTACAACACTATATATATTACAAGCTCACGTATATATATATATATTCTGGTTTATTATAAAAGTTTTGTATTTTACAAGGTTTTCTCATTTTTTTGTATTTTTATTTCTTACCTTTTTATGTTTCAATGATTCTATATATATTTTTTGATTTTTATGTGACCTTTTTCTAATGTTTTTGTATATATAATTTAAGCTTTTCCCATTTTTTTGTATTTTTCTTTATAAACTTTTCTCATTTTTTTCGCATTTTTCTAACCCTTTTCTTTTTTTTTATTTTCATATAAAATCTTGAAAAATGGCTAATCACCCACATAAGTCAATCGTATAAGCCACATTGGAGCATCGTGGTGTAATATGAGATTTACCCGCGAAAAACGCGAAAACGGCGTGTCTACAACGGACGACGACCAGCCGTGGGTCGTAGCGGGCCGTCCTCGCTTTGAGCGTGAGCTTTGGGTTCACTGCTTGAGCGAGATCGAGCCGTTACGGCTTAGGTTGGTGATGAGGACCCTGGGCCTACACCAGGAGTGGGTAGAGGTCGGCGAGCCAAGAGGGATCGGGAAGAAGACGCGCGGTCGCACAAAGGCGATCGGCTGGAGAGTGCAGTTCGGGGAGCAGTACGCCGACTGACAGTGAGGTGGGACTAGAGTCACCTCTCGGGCGACTGACAGCTCCGAGTACCTCCGGCGCTACTGGGAGGTTTACGCTGGACGGCCACAGATGAGGGTCTTAGGGGTATGTATGAATGCACTTATTTCTAAATTAAATGCAAATGCCTATGTTTCTATTATGTGACTAAAATGAAATGAATGCAGGATGCACGGGACATAGCGGCGATGGATGCCCAGGCCCATCTACACAGCCTGGAGGACCAGCTGGCCGCCACACGGGCCGACCTAGAGACCCTGGTGAGTGTTTAAATTATTTCTATATGCAAATGAATTTTTATTGAATTATTGATGATTAGCCACTGACGATTTCAATGAATGCAGCGTGCCCAGCAGGGAGCCGTGAGGAGAGATCCAGGGGAGGCCTCTAGCTCGAGGGGACCCAGTGCAGAGGCTACTGCACTGGCAGAGCAGCTGGCAGGAGCAGAGGCACGGGCTGAGGCAGCAGAGCGCGACCTCGCCTCACGGGTAAATTCTAAACTCAAACCTCATTCAAATATTGATTATATATAGCATTGTGTACTGATGAAGTTGTTTTGCAGACTGAGGAGCTCCGAGCCGCGCTTGCTTGCGTTGATGAGGGCTTCCGTGCGACGAGCACACATGTGAGTGGTTCAATCATGTGTTGCTTGAATTGCTAGATTACTGAATCATTGCCTTAATTGTGGAATTGATGATTTGTTTAACTATTTGCAGGCTACTCAGCTTCAGGCGGTACGAACCGAGTTGGCGATCCGCGATCAGCGGGTCTTAGAGCTAGAGAGGACCTTGAGGCGTCGGGAGGAGCTGCCTCAGGATGTGGCAGAGTTACGGGTCGCCCTCGTGCTGGAGAGGTGGGAGCGAGCCCGGGAGCGCGAGGAGCGTGCTCGTGAGTACGAGGAGCTGGCGGACCTGAGGACTCAGCTAGTCCTTTCTCAGGAGCGGCTTCGAGTGTCAGAGGAGCGTCTGTAGCGAGGCCGGGAGCGGGTGCGAGCGGCAGGGTTCAGCTTGGGCGGCTCCTCTTACATGGCGGGCTCCTCTTTTCGACCGAGGAGTGAGACATGGGACCAGGCTCGAGGTCCAGCGGCTTCACGGGGCTCCATGCCCCCTCCACCAGCACCACCTCAGGACGCCGAGGGTGAGGTTGAGAGCAGGAGAGAGGAGGGTGGAGGTGAGAGCTGAAAGACTTACTTGTACCC
This sequence comes from Amorphophallus konjac, assembly GCA_022559845.1. NCBI lineage: Eukaryota > Viridiplantae > Streptophyta > Magnoliopsida > Alismatales > Araceae > Amorphophallus > Amorphophallus konjac. The sequence continues at coordinate 2,122,118 of CM040121.1, read as the reverse complement.
CTCCACCTTCACACCTATACATGATAGACATGAGATATATATATATATATGAGATTTGAGCTTTTGTTTATCTGAGCACTTTGTGTGGTTGTGGACTTATGTTTGTGTACTTTTCTCTTTCCACGTTCTTCGTTTTTGCTTCGCTTTGCCCTGTTCCTGCAACTGTAATCCACACTTTGAACAAACAGGTTAATTCATCTATTCGACTTGGCCCCTTTCTCAATAAGCAAGGGGTATCAATATTTTGACCTTAATGACGGGTCAAGGGGCCAAGCCTTTAATCAAATAAGGTAAATGAAATAACTGATAACGGGGAGATGCAACATGCAAGCACCCATATGCAAACCATAAATAGAGATGCCCATGCAGAAATGCAAGCATACTTGGAGAATGCATTTTTTTTTCTTTTCACTCATTTATATTTTTTGTTATTTTTCTGAAAAACGCGCCTTAGAGCAGGTCGTGATTCACATAAAAGACGCCCTAGATGACAGCGTGAATTTGAAAAGGGAATTTGATTTTTTGAGAAAGTAACGACCTGCGCAAGGACGTTATTTGGAAAGAGACGACCTAAACAAAGACGTTAATTCTATAAAAAAGTGCCTTTATCGAAGGCGTTAATTAACTTGAACGCGCCTTAGACAAAGGCGTTAATTGAATTATTCTGCAAAAATGGGTTGACAAGGCTATCAAGACCACGGGTCCTACACGGTCACCATCTAAAATTCATTAACCTTTCTTGAGTAATTAAAAGGGAGTCGACGTGATCATAGTTGACTTGTATTCGAGATTTCGTACAGTGCAATTTCCTAAGTCCATCTTGACCATCCTGCCAGTTCATGACTTACCACATAGAAAGGATGGAAGAAAATATAAGGGAAGCCCATAAGGGATTCTGAGATGCTCGAGGTAAAGTTACCTCCTCTACCCTATGCCTGTTGGGGTTCGGTCTTTGGCGTAGGGAAATTTTGTTGCCTTTTTGCCTCTTTTATTTTGCACGCATACGCCCAAGGTTTTCCTTGCGGGGACTTTGCCCTCTTGACATGCTTTTCTTTTCACCATTTGACTTTCACTTTGAAATTGACTTGCATTGATGAACAACCTAATTGTACTTGAGCTTTTGTGGCATTTGCTCCCTTTTGGGCCCTGACTTCCACCTACTAGGGCGGCGGATAGGCTTGGTAGGTCTACCCCGAGGTCTCCCTTCCTCCCTTATGGGTCGAAGAAGAAAAGAACGGGTATTGTCTTTCACCTTTGGTCAGGTTTTGACTTCCCATCGGATTTTGCACTGCTTGAGTTCAAGAATAAAGCGTGTAGTGTGTGCGGGTGTCGACCCAATTTTAGGTTAATAAGACTGATGAATGAATTCTGAATTTTGACCTTTCGGACCTTGATCCTTCGTGTGCCATGGCACCAATTTTGAAAGCTTTTCATTTTATTTTATTTTGATTTTTTTATTTTGATTTTGGAGAATTTCTATTTTTTATTTGCTTTTTGGAATTTCTATTTTTTTTGGTTTTTGGAAATATTCCACTTTGTTTTGGATTTTTGAATCAATTTTCATTTTTTTGGATTTTGAAAATATTATATATATATATATTGGATTTTTGAATCAAGGGTAGTATTTCTTAAGATACAAACCATTCCATGGGTGAGTTAACTCTTCTCCTTCAGCATTAATCAGTTTATAAGCATTGCCCGGATAAACCTCTTTTATGACGAACGGTCCTTCCCAGTTTGGTTGGAGTTTTGAGCGGGGCCCACCAGGTTTTACGAAAATTCTCTTGATTACCATTTCACCGACTTCGAATTTTCTCTCAATTACTTTCTTTTGATAAAAACGTGAGAGCCTATTTTGATAAACGCGCGCATGCTCAGCGGCGACCAGATGCTTCTCATCTAGGAGTTCCAATTGAGCAAGGAGTGAATCACGACGCTCATCAATAGAGAGTTCCTTGTCAAATTGTACTCTCAGAGAGAGAATGAGAATCTCATAAGGGACTACTGCCTCCATTCCATAAGTAAGGGCGAAAGGGGTTTGCCCAGTGGGGGTACGAATGGAAGTACGATAGGCCCAGAGAGCTTCAACTGGCTTGTCTGGCCAATCCAAAAATTTATTAGCCTCACACGTCTTTTTAACAATTTTGATCAAAGTTTTATTAGTTGCCTCTGCTTGGCCATTGCCCTGTGGATAATAGGGAGAAGAATGATGCAATGCAATGTTATACCTGTTGCAGAGATCCTTGAGCTCTTGAGAGATGAATTGAGGTCCATTGTCGGTGACGATGGTACTCGGGATGCCGAACCTTGTGATGATGTTCTTCATTATGAATTTGCAGACAGTTGATGCTTTAATCTCTACGTAAGCTTCCGCTTCCGCCCACTTGGTGAAGTACTCCGTTGCCGTGAGGATGAACGACTTTTGTTTGGTCAGGAGGTTTGAATCACCCAGAGGTCCAATGATATCAAAAGCCCACATGGAGAAGGGCCATGGGGAGGACATAGGATGGAGTGAAGAAGCAGGAGAATGAATTTTGTTGGCGTGCAGCTGGCACTTAACACACCTACGAACATAAATGGAACAATCCTCTTCTAGAGTGGGCCAATAGAAACCTAGCCTAAGAATTTTCTTAGCTAGCATCTGGCTGTTCACATGACCACCACACACTCCAGAATGCGCCTCTTCCACAACCTTCCAAGATTCATCATCATCGAGGCATCTTAATAAAACACCAGTAAGCCCTCTTCTGTAGAGCACACCTCCAACCAAAATATAACGCTGAGCCACTCTTCTAATTGCTTTCTTTTCTTCTGCAGTGACTTCCTCGGGATAGGACTGATCATTGCAATACCTGGAAATCTCATAATACCAAGGTTTTTCTTCGTCAGCCAACTCCTCTTGCCAATCTAACAACATGACCTCTTTGCCTTTAAGAGCTTCCTTGTGTCTGTCCTTCTCGAGCACCCTATCCTTAACATCGAGAAATGCACGATCCTTAATAGCTGGAGTGTTACGCTGATGAATAAGAGGAACATGAAAATCATGCTCGGGAGGGAAGACTAAGGCAGAAGCCAAAGAAGCGAGAGCGTCAGCTAAGATGTTCTGGCTACGACGGACATGAACGAAGATCAACATAGTGAAGAGTTTGGCATAAGCTGAAGCAAGCTCCTGGTAGGGTTTGAGTTTGGGATTGATAGTGCGGCATTTGACGAGCACCTGGCGTAGAATACGCTGACTATCACCAATAATCCGCAATTGGGTGACACCATATTTATGAGCGGTTTGAAGACCGGCCAAAAGAGCTTCATACTCAGCTATATTGTTGGTGACAGGGAAAGTGAGCTGAGCAGCAAACGGGATGGTGACCCCTTCTGGTGTTAAAAGAACCATGCCGATCCCTCTTCCCTGGGAATTTAGAGCTCCATCAAAATGTAACGTCCACATAGAATAGTGGGGTCGATTAATGGACATCAGTTCTTCATCTGGAAACTCTGAATTGACAGGATCAAATCGGGGAAGAGGGTGGTGAGCGAGGTGTTCGGCAATGGCGTAGCCTTTGATAGCTTTCTGTTGAATGTAAGTGATGTCAAACTGGGAGAGGAAGCTTTGCCAGCGTGCTAATCGATCAGTGAGGATAGATTTTTCAAGGAGGAATTTAATTGGATTCATGCGAGCAATGAGGTGAACCTCGTGAGCTAGGAAATAGTGTTTTAATTTCTGAACAACCCAGACCAAAGCAGCGCAAGTCTTCTCCATGGCTGAGTACCTCTGCTCACAGGGGTTAAGAAGTTTAGACAAATAGTATACTGCCCTCTCCTTACCTTCTTCATCCACTTGATCTAGGACAGCACCTACAGAGTCATCCAGGACTGAGACATAGAGAATCAGTGGTTTGCCTGGAATTGGCGGCCTCAGGACAGGAGGATTGGCCAAATAATCCTTCAATCCGTCAAAGGCTGCCTGACACTTGTCATCCCAATTAAACTTGACTCCCGGCTTAGTAAGCTCGTAAAACGGCCTACATCTTTGTGAATGCTGGGAGACGAAGCGGCGAATAAATTGTAACCTCCCGATTAATCCTCGAACTTCCTTCAGATTCTTGGGAGGAGGCATATCTCTAATGGCCTTCGCCTTGTTGGGATCAACTTCAATTCCCCTCTTGCTAACAATGAAACCAAGCAACTTCCAAGATGAAACGCCAAACACGCACTTCTTTGGGTTCATCTTCAATTGGTATTCTCGTGATCTTTGCAGGACCTTAGCTAGAACCCCAGGATGCTCGATCCTTGTTCTTGATTTCACTACCAGATCATCCACATATACCTCAATATAAATATGAATCATGTCATGAAAAATCGCCATCATAGCCCTCTGGTAGGTGGCTCCGGCATTTTTGAGTCCAAAAGGCATGACCACATAACAGTATGTACCCCACGGTGTAGTGAATGATATTTTCTCTTGATCTTCCTCAGCTAGGCGAATCTGATTGTAGCCTGAAAAGTCATCCATGAAAGAGAGAGTCTCAAATCATGCCGTATTATCGATTAGAACATCAATATGAGGGAGGGGGAAGTCATCTTTAGGACACGCACGGTTGAGGTCCCGGAAGTCTATACAAATCCGAACATTTCCATCTTTCTTCATGACCGGGACGATGTTAGCCACCCAGTTATGGTAGAGGACAACTCTAACAAATCTAGCCTTATGGAGTTTGTCGACCTCTTCTTTCATATTCAAAGCCATATTGGGGTGGAAACGCCTCAACCGTTGCTTGACCGGGACAGACCCTGGCTTAAGTGTAAGGCGGTGTTCAACGAGCGCAGGGTCTAATCCAGGCATATCCTCATAACTCCACGCAAACGTGTCCTTGTATTCTTGAAGTACCAAAATAAGCGCCTCCTCTTCGGAGGGCGGCAAATTCTTACTGATGAGGACAATTCTAGGGTCCTCCTCGGTACCCAAATTAATTTCTTTGGTAGGCTCCTCTACAGAGGCTGATGGTTCGTCAAATCTTCTCATGCCACTGGCAAAGGCATCAGCCTCGTCCTCACATTCTTCATAACTTTCATCCCCCTCTTCAATAGGGTCTTCATCATTCATGATTTCGTAGACACCTAAACCCTCATAAGAAACATTTGCATCCTCATATTCCAATTCCGGCAGGATAATCGGATTCTCTACAAATTCCGAGATGACTAAACAAGCACGACATCTGATAGCTAACTCAAACAAAAATCTACGGGGAATCTGTCTACCCTTAGACTTCTTATGTGAATCTTCCCCATGAATTTTATTACTAGCAGAAGAAGAGGAGGAGCAACTAGCTTTATTAGACGAAGAAGGATGTGAGAAAGCGGATACAGGATGTGATACAGATGAAGACCCCTCATCGGACGGGGAAAGGAGATTTATCAAGGAATCTTGGAAGAGCGGCCCCTAGGTCGGGACACACTCGGGAAGGAGACAAGAGGTTTCCTCAAAAGTGATGGAGGATTGGAGAGTTGGAATTTTGGCATTTTTTTTTCATTTTTATTTTTATCTTCATTTTTATTCTCTTTTTCTAGAAGAAAGCAATGCGAGGGGAGAATAGTAGGAGGAGTGGAGATTGCAAGATTGGAGAAAGATTGAATCGGTGGTGGCCCACGTGGGGGTGCAATGGAGAGTTTAGAAAATCGCTCGGGGAGCGAGGGAGGAATCGGCAGAGAAACTTGGATTGAATTTGGAGACAAATTGATCGTAATCGGTGGCGGTCTTGGCACGCGACCAAACCAATGAGGATATAGAGAAGCAAGAACAGATGGATGCATGGAAGTGAGAGAAAAGAGGCCGGCCCACAGCCTGTCCATAGTGAAACGTTCCTCAAACGGAATATCTGGCTCTCCAGTATCAGTGTAGTCACTCAGCAACTGCCTCTTGTCTGCAATCACAGCAGATTTTTCAATCAATTCATGAATAAGTGGTGGCCATTCCGGATCTGTCGGCATAAAGAGGCGGCTCAAGGAAATAGTAATGTCTTGCATATCGAACCACCTATACCAGTCACATTCTGGATCATCCATTTTCCTTCTCTTGTCAGGCCTTAAGGATTCCAGGGCTTTATATTTGGCCAGCGGGGCAATATGACGAGCAAACGGTCTAGCATGAACATCCTGACAGTCTAGTATGGAAGTGATTATTGTAGTTTGCTCATTATTCTGAAAGCCACCCGTGACAAAATGTGTCTGCAATGTCCAGGTAAGCGGCCGGCGATCTGTCTTCAATGTAGATGTCATAACTGCCCACGGTTCATCTTCATTTTTGCCTGGCCCTTTGTAGCCCAAACCACCTCTTGCAATCAATTTCTGAGGCTTTACAGGCCTAATCCTGCCTTGACAATTGGCACCCAGACCTTTGCCATTTTGATACCCCATTTTCATTAAAATGTTCCAACCACGGGTGTTCATCACCGTTTTCTTCTTCTTCCCCTTGGAAGGTAGGGGTGCCACAGCAACTGTTGTGATAGTCTCGGATGGCATTGACTGTGGGTGAGGGACGTCCAATACAGATAACAATGGCTTATTGGCAGGCCAAATAGAAGGAACTAATGAAGCCACATGAATATCCTCCTCTGACAAAATTGGCATACTGGTGACTTTAATAATGCGGCCCTTGTGTGGAAATTTAAGGCATTGGTGATTTGTCGAGGGCACCGCATCGAGCTGCTGGATGTAGGGGCATCCCAGAATGCCATTAAATGTCGGATCCATATCTAGAATGTGAAAATCTGCTGTGATGGCGGCAGGACCCAAACTTACTTTTAGTGTTATCATGCCCAGAGGAGGCTTCTTAGTGTTATCATATGCAGTGACTGTTATGGTGGATGGCCGAATCAGATTCTCGGGAATGCCGCACATCTTCAAAGTGCTCGGCGGCAAGACATTGATGGATGCCCCAGTGTCCACCAAACACTGTTGTACAGCCACCTTATTGATATCAACTGTGATGCATAGAGCATATTTTCTTGCTGAGATTGGTGCCAGCTCATGCTCATAAAAAGTGATTGCTGGTTGACTGCCAGTAGGTGTTAAGACTGCGGTTATCTGCTCGACCGGAATGTCCTCATTGACCATGACTTTCTGCAGATATTCCTTTAGAGCCATCTGATGAGTGGTCGACCTCTTGATCAGTTCTAGAATTGAAATTCTTGCCGGAGTCCGGTCCAAATGCTTTAACAAGTCGTATTCTGTGCCTGGTATGGACTCCTATTCTTGTTCCTGTTCTTGCGGCCCCTGCGCGGGCTCTAACCCTCTCTGTGGAAAAATACGGTGGAACATCCGTCCACTGCGGAGCGGCGCCACGCCTTGATGCGCCTCTGTCGGGGCAAGTGTGGGAGGAGGGTTAGAAGAAGAAGAGGGTGTGTTAGTGTTGATAAGCGGTGGAAGAGTGTTTGAAGAAGGAGCCCCCACAGGGGGTGTTGATGAAGAGTTCAATAAAGATGCCCCCGTAGGAGGCGTAGGAGTAGAAAGGGATACCCGAATGCGGGGGGAATTGGTGGGTGGAACGAGGAGAGATCTGGGCATAAAAGGTGGGGGAGCCGATGGTGGAGGGATCCTTTCCGGTGGAGTAGTGGTGGCGGGTGCAACGGGCATTGGCGACGGGCGGTTAAGGAGTGGCCTAGATGGCAGTGGTGAAGGGTTGGTGGTGGATGGGGTTTGTTGTGGTGTAGGCTGTGGAGGTGGTAAGCGGGTAAGAAGGGGGCGAACCGGCAAGGTTGGAGAATAGGTGGGGGTAGGTGGATTAACGTGGCGCAGAAGGGATTGGCTCAATTGGGGGGTAGAAGAAGAAGAAAGGGTGCGCAAGAGGCGCGGAGGTTGATTTTGATTGTGATTAAATGTCCCGACAGAGGCGTTTTCTTCATGCCATCCCTGCCCTCTCTCCACCTCAGGGAGAGACGTGACAGGGTTTACGTGCTGGTTTGGCGGGTGCTCCGACAGTGGATTGTGGATAATCCCCATATCCTCCTGAGGCGCTGGAGCTTGTTGTTGCTGCTGTGGAGCTGGTTGCTGTGGCTGCTGAGCCTGTTGCTGCTGAGGAGGCCTTCTTTCTTTCATGGTGGCAATAAACTGCCTCATCTCATCCCAGTTGATGCCGCCCTGGTCATTTAGATCATAAATATAATCTCTGAAGTGGAAGCAACGATCAAGGTTGTGACCAGGTGCGCGATGGAAAGCGCAGTAACGGGATGTGTCAACATTAGCGGGCCACGCTGTTCTTTCCCTTGGTAACACGAGCAAGTTGGCGGCCATTAAGGCGTTGAAAATATCCGGGAGACTTTCTGGCAGTGGAGGGTAGTGGGCTCTCTTGGGGACAAGTGGTGGTCTCCGTTGTTGTTGTTGGCCATAGTTGGTAGGTGGTGGTACCTGGTGGTACTGTTGCGGAGCTGGAGGGTCAGCGCGGGGCGCTTGGTTTTGCGGTGGAGCAAAGAAATGTTGGGGTGCGAATTGGTGTTGTAGAGTGGAGTTGAAATGGGGGTTTTATGGTGGAGGTGGGTTAGGCCGTGGGTTAGATTGATGGTGGGGGTGGCCAACTACGCCAACCTGCTCGTTTGTAATTGTGCCCTCAGTGTGATCTCCGGGTCACCTAGGTTCTTTCTCTCTCCTTACCAACGATAGGTTCTCTATACTCCAGGTATTTCAAGGGTACAACCAGCCCGGCGTCCGTGAGGGAATCCACGGGTGCGGGGACTTACGGAGGTCTTGGAAAAGGGATTTCCGGTCCAAAGAGACGGAATGCTCAATGGAGGGTTGTCCCGATTCCAAGAGAGGTGTGTGGAATCCTAGTGTAGAGAGAGGAGGTCTCTCAACCAAATCCCACAAGATGCAAAATAATATGAGCAAATCACAGCAATATCATCGATCAATGTAATAATCAATCCAACTGTAAAACGCAGGAAAGACACGACCCAGGGAAGGTCGCTATCAACAAAAGAGACGACAGTATGACTGTCGTGAAATACTGTGGGATCCCACAGGTAACGTAGAAAACGCGCCTTGATGTGAGGCGCTATAAGTGAAAAGGACGCCTCAGGCAGAGGGCGTCAAATGTAAAACTGCGCCTTTATGCGAGGCGCTAAGCAAGAAAGAGAGGCCCTGGGGAAGGGCGTGAATTCACGGACAACATAATTAAAGTAGGAGATGATAAAAGACGCCTTCTGAGAAGACGTAACACAGAAAGCAGACACCCTAGATGAAGGTGTTAAAAGAAAACGCGCCTCTGGTTGAGGCGTTAATTCAGGAAATATGAGCAATCACAAACTGGCTGATCCCGGGGAGTATGCAATGCACAGTGGAGGGTGCCCGTGGGGCGCAAAGGAGGGGTACCGTGGGTACCAAGGGGAGAGGGCACACGTGGGTGCCAAAGGGGAAAGGGCACACGTGGGTGCCAAAGGGAAAGGGGTAATCAATAGAAAAAACAGTGGAAGTCCCACCGTGATCGCCAATTTGTAGATCGTGATAAATCCACACATATGGAACAAACCACTCATATGAGATATGTTAAAATGATGGAGAGATGATAATAAAGACAAAAGAAAGCACGTGGTGCTATAAAGGAGAGTGATCGCCAGAGGGGTTACCTCAATAAGAATCAAAGAAGATCGCGAATACCTGGTGAAAAGTGGGATGCGGGATGAATTGTGAATTCCTTCCTCCTCCTTCTATCGGCCGGCCGATGAAGGGGGTTTTTCTTGTTGATTACCCTTACAAAAGACAAAGAAACAAGCAAATAAAAGTGGATCATCCAAGAGCTTATAGTATCAATCCCAAATAGATGATGTGATGATGAAGAGAGAACAAAACATGCGCACCTTTTTTTGTTTGTTTTAAAACCCCTAAGAGTTGGGGAAGGAAAAGGATGTAATACTAATGCAAGGAAGAAAACCGTGCGACAGATGATATGGATGATATGATGCAAAACAAAGCTAAACGAACATAAGAAAGACCCCTTATGCTGTCCCTGTAAACAGTAAAGGGGAAGAAACCACTTGGAAGCTACGGTTCGGCTGCAGCAACAGAGAAGAAGAGAAAGCCCTTGAGAGAGCCCTCAAAGAGAGAGATCGCACAGGAGGAAGATGAAGATGGCGTATGCTCTTCTGTATATCTACTTAACTCTCTCTAATAGCCAGCACCTCATTGTCGTTATTATCGGAACCGTTCACACGATTGATCAAAGCCCTCTTATATAGGGTTTTAATCGAAGATAATCTCAAATTTAGGAAGATAAGAACGGGCAATGTTTATCAAAGGCAGGACTCTAGTTCTAATTCTAGCAAGGTGACCATTGGAGGCAGGGGAACTCTTCAGGAAAGGCATACTCGAATAGGACACTAAAGAATGAAACACGCCCTTTAGAAAGGCGTCAAATCATAATTGACGACCTACCTTAGGACGTTACTCAAATACACGACCTGGTCAAAGGCGTCACTTCCTGGATTTAAATTTTGGAAATAAAGCATTCTTTATTTGAAAATTGTGGAAAGACGCCGGAGAGAAAGGCGTTACTTGAAAACACGCCCTGAGATAGGACGTTACTCTTTAATTATAATTTATTTTAAAACCAGATAATACCAGGAATTGACGCCCTGAAGTATAGTCGTCCTTTCTTTGAAAACGCCCTAGGTAAGGTCGCTTTTTAAATAACGCCCCTCTTCAGGTCGCGAATCACAAAAATGCAAGAATAAATCAAAAACACACACAAAAATAGAAAAACCTCATATTATAGACATATTGAAGTTTAATTTGGGGCGTCAACATGGTGACATGAGTTTTGATTAACATAGCGTCAATTTTGGTGTGTCTATAATGCGTAGGCCAACTAAACCCGGGACTTCAAAGGTACAACCTGTCCGGCGTCCGTGAGGGAATCCACGGGTGCGGGAACTTACGGAGGTCTTGGAAAAGGAATTTCCGGTCCAAAGAGACGGAATGCTCAATGGAGGGTTGTTCCAATTCCAAGAAGGGTGTATGGAATCCTAGTGTAGAGAGAGGAGGTCTCTCAAACCAAATGCAAAGATGAATGCCGTGCTATGCAAGAACATCTAAACTAGAACTGACAAATAAAACAAAAATATGTAAGTACACAGCAAGAAATATACAAGATGCCACCAGAGATGAACCCCAACAGAAGGTGTACCTGAGAATACCCTCAAATGATGAACGCGCTATATGTCCCCAGCGCGATCTACAGAACGCGCTATGGACACATAGCGCGATAAACGACAGTGGGGAAGGGCCCAAAAATCAAATAAACACACACACTGATGTATTGACAAGCAGGCAACTAGAAGCACGAACGTGGTAGCACAAAGGGTCCCACCGTGATCGTCAATTTGTGAATCATGAGTTTAGAACACCCCCCAAAATTGATGAATTTGTATTTAGCAAGATAATTTAGCAAGATAAAAGCGCTAAAGTCGATGATAAATAGAGGGGTGAAACATGTATTAATAAGATCCGTGATCGCCACTGAGGCCAGAAACATGCCAAATAATAAAAGACTAAAATAGGGGCATGCTACATACCTCAGAAATTCATGAGGGGCCAGCCATAGGCCTGGAGATGAACACGCTATATCGTCCTAGCGCGTTCTTCAGGTCGCGCTAGGAACATATAGCGCAATATCAGACAGGAAGCGGGCTATTTGGATTCGTTCCTTCCTTGCTCCAAGGCCGGCCAAGGTGCAAGGACTCCACGTATTAGTCTTCTAGTGCCGGCAAACAATCATAAACAACAAACAAAAGGCCCATTAGATCAAGATTTTAGTAGAATCTACCCCTATTTTTAATCAAAAGCATGCAAACGGGGGGCTCGATTACCTGGGGGTTTGGTGGTTTTTAAACCCCTATGGAAGGGCAAAAGATAGGTGTGGTGTGTGTGTATGCATGTATTTCGTAAAAGGAGTGTTTTGAAATCAATATGCAATACTATGCAAGGATTAAAATTCATAAATTGGGGAAAGAAAAAGTAGAAATAGGAATAACACGAAAAGGGCCCCTAAATACTCCTTGGATGTGCGAGGAGCGAGGATTTATTGACTTGGCACGAAGAACTTCCTCCTACTCATCAACATCTCGAGTGGCATCCCTTTAAAACGACGGCCAAAGAGTCCAATTTATAGGAGAAAGATCAAGAAGCAACCCTAGGTCGGAGTTCAATTCAATCCGATGATTTGGCGGCTCAAATTGAGGTAATCCTGCCAATTAATAAGGGGGAAAGGCTCCTACTAGGTTTAGAAACCTTCCTGGATAAGAAGCACGATCAGAAACTTACCAAATGAGGACTCTGAGTCGAAAGAAGGGAGTCCGGTTTGGAAAGGGATCTGCCTGGTAACACGCTATATGTCCATAGCGCGTTCATGAAGAACGCGCTATGATGATATAGCGCGATAATTAAAGGCCCATTAAATGATTTAAAAAAAGAGAAGTATCCTTTGGGCAGCCATTTAATCAAATGTTGAGTGAGAATAACATCCAAAGTGGATGCTATAATGATCAAATGTCAAGAAATAACAACTGCTCAAATGATAACTTCAATTAGATCCACAACGCGCTATGAGCAAGAAAGCGATGAGAGCGGATAGCGCGGGAATGCCAAACTCGAGACGAGATCCAAGGTATGGAATTTAAATGTTGGGTCAAGAATAGAGAGACATCCCAGAAAATCAACCAACTAAGGATCAATTGGGGCATTAACTAGGAGAACAAAGAAAATGCTCAATTTATCGGCCAAAATTGGGTGTCTACACTCCCCCTTTCTCTTCTGCGAATTTTATCAAACACTTGTGCAGCACGATGACCGTTCTTGACGATCTTGGCTCGGATGTGGCTGAATCTCGATTTCGCTCACAGCCAGCAGCAGAGGCTTGATTGGAACTTTGATTCTTCCTTCTTCCCTTCACATTCACGCACACAACAAGGTGGAACAAGGGCTGGAGGTGGCTGCTGCGACCTGCACACATAAATGTTAGGAAGAAACCCAAAATCAGGACATACAAATTTCTCTTAGGGTTTTCATCCTCTACAAGTTGTTATATAGGCCAAGGGTGGTCAAGGGACAGCCATGGCACAAGATCCACTTGTTATGGAGTGGCTTAAGGACAGCCACACAAGTGTGGTTGGACCATTTGGTCGAAATGCCAAGAGTCCACAATCACGGTGCCGCCCAGACCAGAAAGGGTCGACTTTTGGGGTCGACCCTCGTGAGGGGCCAGATGGGCCAGACAGCATGGGTCGACCCTTGGGGTCGACCCTTCCAAGAACCCGTGTGGGTTTAATAATTCTGGCAACAGGGGTTTTCAGGGGTTGACCCTTGGGGTCGACCCTCGAGTGAATGGGTCGACCCTTGGGGTCGACCCTTGCAGGTCTGGTGAAGGAGCCCGCCGGGTTCAAAAATAATAATCACCAGGGGTCGACCCTTGGGGTCGACCCTTGCGGCTAGGGGTCGACCCAATGGGTCCACCCTTTCAGCTGGAGATAAAAGACCCACGTTAACAGAACCAGGGGACCTAGGGGTCGACCCAATGGGTCGACCCTTGTTCCAGAACATCCAAAAGATTGATTGAAAGATACACTAAGTCCAAGAACAAGTCTAGGGATTTCAAGATGGTTTTTAAAGCATGAGAGGGAATGAAACTCAAACCATTTAAACTTAGATAAGTTCTAAACCAATTTAATCCTTGAGATCAAAATAAAGAACTTCAAACCACACATTCAAAAGTCAATATGTTGAAGTCGATCTCACCAACCGTCCTCGAGTTCCTTAAGCACGTTCCTTGCCCTGTAAAGACATACATTCTGAATTAGATTTAGCATTGTAATTTTACGTTCAAAAAGCCTTACCAGACGAAGTTACTCTTGTACCTCCAAAAGCTCCAAGTCTACATCAAGGATGTGCATTTCCAAAGCTTTTCATGTTGGAACAACTCAATTTCAATTCACACATAAAAATAGTGTTTGGTCATCATCAAAATCTATTTAGTAATACCCACAAGGAGGGGGTTCAACAATCTCCCCCTTTTTGATGATGACAAAATACTACATGCCTTACATACACATAAGACTTCAAAAAGATTTAGCATTTTCATTGAGTTCCACCTTAAACCTTCATATTCAGAGTAAAACACAAGAAGCATTGTAATAGTGAAATACAAGACTAGCCAACGATGTGAGATTGAAGAACATAAACACGTTCCAAAGTACTTTGCTGACAACATAGATTAAATGTAAACAAGGTCTGAGTTCAAGGGAGAATTACATGATGCAATGCATGAGATGCAACTGAACACAACTGAAATGCAAACTGAAATGCAACAAGACTTAAATGCAACATTGCTAATGAACAGAAATATCAGAAATATGATGAAATCACACAGGCATGCCAGTACACAACACACACATAGAATATAAGTAGCCGATTGCCTGGGCACACATATACTACAAGATTTCTCCCCCTTTGGCATCATAAAAAAGGAGGGGGTGACAAGGGATAGGAAGTGTGCCATTCTGCAAGAGCATAGTCGTCTAATCGTCATCCGGAGTCGGTGAGCTTGGCGGACGCCTAATATACTCCAAGACTTCTTCAAGCAAGTGGGATTGAGTAGCCAAAGTATCAGTAACATACTGAGAGTGCTCTTGATGAGATAGCTTCAGATCAGCGAGAGCATGTTGCATAGACTCCATAGTCTCCCCATAATTGTCTAAACGATCATCAATAGTATCCAAACGGTCCATGAGCAGCTGAACCGCCTCGGAAGGCATGTCCTCAACAGGAATATGTGGCTGTTGCACACCGGCCTGTGCATCATCGTCATCCTCCTCCTCAGAACTGATTTCATGTGCAGCACATTTCAATGTCCGGACCAAGTTACCATCTCGCAGTTCATAGCCCATATTATGACAAATAGAATGAACAGTAAATATATCAGCCTCTCTAATGGTTTGAGAAGATTCTTTTGAGAGGTTGATGTCCAGGTGTGCAAATATAGCAGAAAGTGCGGCGTCATATGGAAGAGTTCTATTCTTGTGCTTCATGCTGGTACACATATGAGCTAAAAACATAGCTGGAAAATTAACTGGAATACCACCCAAGAGACAGTAAAATAAGAACATATGGATCTCTGTCACTTTGTCATGGCCTCCTCCTCTTGGGAGCAGGATAGTAGTGATCATCATGTGTAATATATGCTGCAGGGGAGGAAAATGATTGGCGTTTAACCCAGCAAGAGAATGTTCACCTTTTTCTTCAGATGTCATCATTTGATAAACAGTTTCTTCAGGAACCACAATATCTCCAAATGTAAAGCCTTCATGAGGGAGATTAAATGCCACTCCTAAAAATTCTGTGGAGAGTATAACCCGTTGGCCATTAACCACAGTAATCGGATGTTCCTCGGACATGGTGAAGCTGCTATAAAATTGATGCACCAAATTCGGATAAATGCGTCGATGTTCAGACATGAAGAAGTCCAAATTTGGCTGACTGCAAAGAACATCCACTAAACTCGGAAGATGGCGGTTAAGATTGACAAATGATACCGCTCGAGGTCGGAGTACCTTTCTGTCCAAAACCTTACTCGAAGGCGCAGATTCTCTGCCATATGCGGCCGCCCTACCACGACGTGCCATGGCCGCACTAGACTCCCCTCTGCTGCGAGAAGAACGCCTCTTTGGGGCCATCTAAACATAGACCGAAGGAACCAGTTGATGAGGGTGTAGATCTAGATGGTTCAACGAGAGAGGAATGCTATCCACAAAGATTTATGATCCTCCACACATCAAGAACATACCTCAGTAGGAGTGAAGCTCAAGGAAGACGCGTTGGAAGCTCTCTGAAGGATTTGTGCGTGGGACGCCACCGAGAGGGCCGCGGCTAGGGCTTGAGCATGTGGGTGCCAAGAGGGGATTTGAGGGCATGAAAGGAGTGGTGGCTAGGGCTAGAAGGGGGCTTTGGGGGTTTTAGGAGATCGGAAGGGGGAAACATAGGGTTTCCACCCCGTTTAGGGCGGTTCGGATGCGGCGGACGCCGCCCGACAGTAACGGGTCGACCCAATGGGTCGACCCCTTTCACCCCGGCCCCAGACAGGATCCGCTATCGCGAGGGTCGACCCTTGGGGCCGTCCCTTCTGCGTGGGTCGACCCTTGGGGTCGACCCTTCCACTATTTTTCACCAAAAATTTGGAAGGGAAAGGGAAGAGAGAAAAAAATGATGTGGCTCGAATCCCCAATGATAATATCATGTTGGAATCAAGGAATTGGAGTTGTTTTATGGGTGAATGCATTGGGGAACTTGTTTCAATAAAATCTAGGATCATAGTAGATGTTCATATTCTAACGTCTCCAAATTTCAGATTTCGAGGGAGTATGCTCTCTTGCTGGCATTAAAGGAACTCAAGGAAATATCGGCCATAGAAATTACAAAAACATGGTTGTATTCTATAAATAAAAGACATGCAAGACATGCAATCAAGATTTTTCATACATTTTTTGTTTGTTTTTCAAGCAATAATAATGCACATGCATGACAAGGGGAAATTCAACTATGCACCATACTAATGCAAATGCATGCGATGCTGACGTATATACATAGATATGCAACTGATCAAGACTCAGACACGTCTATCTGACAAACCCCTAATTCTCTCCTAAATGTTGTGAATTTATCTTCACTTATAGGTTTGGTGAAAATGTCGGCAATTTGTTGGTATGTTTCAATGAACCTAATTTCTACATCACTCCTGCTCACATGATCCCTGAGAAAATGATGTCTAATCTCAATATGCTTTGTGCGAGAGTGATGGACTGGGTTCTTTGACAAGTTTATGTCTGAAGTGTCGTTGCTTCTCTGGAAGGTGGCTTCCGAGTGGGCCAAGCGTGTGGCCTTGGACGATGAGTCCAGTCCCCCAGCCTGGGGCTGGAGGTTTCTTAAGTTCCCTCCTCGAGGGATGGGTCTCGGCAGTTGTGAACTACCTCGTGAGTTATCGCATTGTGGTTTTGGACCTAGGGATTAGGCCAAATTGACGGCTTAGTGCTGTCATGTGCAACGGTCTCGACTCCGAGTCTTGTGACTTAAAGACCGTTGAGTTTAGTAGGTCTAGTGGACCATCTAGAGTCTGGTGGCGTCGTGCCACCTGTTACTCCGTGTTACTCGCAATGGGTGCGTGTGTGGTTTCCTGTGTCCACGTTCTGTGACACGTCCACTAGTCGTAGCCTTCTTACGGCACGCGTGTGCTGACCCACCTGGGAGTGGTGGAGCGGCTGACCCGAGAGAGACGGTGATAGGCTGGTTACCGTAGGGCCCCCACGTACAGCCGAGTTCGGGCTTATGGGGAATTACCAGCTAGAGGACAGGCCTAGGACGTATGGTCTAAGTGTGCACACGAGGTTGGGGGCGTCGGACGGCACCGGCAGGCGCGACCCCAACTAGTCCTTGTTCTGTGGTACTGGTTACTGAGTGTGTCTGAGTCTTCGCCTGGGGCGTTGTAGCTAGACACTGGTGACGCGGTGTAAGACGTCAGGGGACGCATCCAGTCGTTCTTCTAGTGGGTGGTGCTTCTGTCACATGACGTGAGTTGTCGTGTACCGGGTTCTGTTTCCGTTAGGGCTGTCAATGGGCCGGTCCGGCCCGATAGGCCCGCGGGCTTGGCCCGATTTCGGGCCGGGCCGCAAGGTCATTTTCGGCCCGCGGACTTTTAGTCGGGCCTAAAAGCCCGGCCCGACTTGACCCACGGGCCGGGCTCGGGCTTTGAGTTTGGCCCGCGGGCCGGCCCGGCCCGTTCTTTTTTTTATTCCCACATCAAAATTTAAAAATTATTTAGTTAAAACTATGTTATTTTACTTAATGATAAATTTTAAAACTCTCTTTTTGCATAAATTATGTAATTAATATCAAAATTTTAATTAATTTAGTGAGATTATATGCTTTATATTATTATTTTTATTATTTTTATTATTTTATTTAAGTTGTCGGGCCGGGCCGGGCTTTAGTCGGGCTTTGAAATTTTTACATAATGTCGGGCCCGACCCGGCCCGGCCCGACATAAGTCGGGCCCGGGCCGGGCTCGGGCCTTAATGTTGAGAAGTCGGGCCCGGGCCGGACCGACCTAAGCCCGGCCCGGGCCCGGCCCATTGACAGCCCTAGTTTCCGTCCGCGAGACGGGACTTCGTGAGTTGTTTCGGGAGTGTTCCCGGAGTCGAGGTCTGGGGTTTTCGGTGAGCGTCACCGAGGGCCTTTCCCCAGACAGCGTTGTGTTCACGACGGTGAGGTCGTGACCGTGTTCCCTGACCGTGTGGTTTTGGCTCGGACCCTTTTGAGGGCAGGCCTCCGTTACAGAGGTATCGTGGCATTTTTCCTAGTAGCGTGGCTAGGGCGGTTCGTGTCTGGTGGTCCCCGATCGTGGAATCGGGTGGTCGGGTGCGTGGCTTGGTTGTCCCCCGACGGGAGACTAGGTCATGTTTTCTGGTTCAGTAGGAGTAGCTGTAGAGCCGAGGTTTTGCAGGCCACCGTAGTTACTTTCCTGCTTTCGTAGTTACTTCTTTCCGTGCCGCCATTGTTCTTAGTTGGGGTTCCGCGGGATGCCTACTGGGCCAGTGACAGGAGGCTCACCCCTGCATTTTAAGTGCGGCGGTTCTTCCTCGAGGTTCGAGGGTGCAGTACGGAGGTTCTTAGTTGCCAGCTTGCCGGGTCGAGTGTTCACTTGGCATGTGGTACGTTTTACTACTTTAGACTGTACTTTCTGTTGGACTGGACTCTGTTGTAGTTGTTTATTTATTTCTGTTAATTGTTGAATTGTCCTGCCTTATTTCCTATTTCTTTGTACCTCCACACTCCTTTTTAGCCCTTCCGAGCCCTTCCGGCTCGTGGGCGGCGGTTCGAGTCTCAGGTTATCGGGCCTTCCCGGTAACTGGATTCTCGGGTCGTTACACCGAAAGTCTACCTGATATTTTCAACGCCCTCATGGCCGCCAATGTGCTCACTTTGCCTAAAGAAAGGACGGTGTGGCCGCAACATGTAGACACCTCTCGATATTACGTCTTCCATCGACAGCCGGGGCACAACATTGATCACTGCTTTCACTTCAAGGATTACATATATGATATGAATGATCAAGGTGATATTGATTGGGACGAGATGAGGAGGTTCATTGCTACTTTAAAGGCACGAAGGCCTCCTCGGTAACCACAGGCTCAGTAGCCTCCTCAGTAACCAGTAGTACCTCCTCCACAGCAACAGCAGGTTCCTACACCCCAGCCGAATATGGGGATCGTAAATAATCCACTACCGGAGCACCCGGTGCAAAATCAACAAGTAAACCATGTTACCTTAATCCATGAAGTGGAGAGGGGGCAGGGCTGGCATGAAGAGTGCACCTCTGTCGGGGCTGTTAACCAAACTTCCAGTCAACCACCACAATTATTAAGAAGGCTCCAACCTGCACCCTCTTCCCAACCGACACGTCCCCTCATACGTTCCACCACCCAAGGGCCACTTAACTCTAACACCACTCCTTTACGGCCTCTTTTTACACTCCAACCCGTAAACTCTTCTTCACCAAATAGACCCCTCCTTATCCGCCCCCCGCCGACGACCGTTTCCCCTACTGTTTCACCACAACCTACCCTGTCTACCACCACCATGCTTCCGAGGCCTCTCCTTGTTACCCGGCCTCCACCTCCACCTTCCGGTAATCCTCAGCCGGCAAGGCCCCTTATAAGAACCCCTCCTTCTACCAATCTTCCCTCAGCATCCAACACACCTTCCATCATTCCCTCTACCTCCTCTAACCCTCCATCTACTGCAGGCCCGACAGAGGCTCCGAAAACAATGGTGCTCCGTAGTGGACGGATGTTACACCTAGTGTTTCCCCAGCGGGAGCAAGAGCCGGTACAAGAACAAGGAGAACATGAGCAAGAGTCTGTACCGGGTACGGAATATGATCTATTAAAGCATCTAGATAGAACACCGGCCCATATTTCCATTCTAGAATTGATTAGAAGATCTACTACACATCAGTTGGCCCTGAAGCAATATCTGCAGAAAGTAATGGTAAATGAAGATATCCGAGTTGAACAGGTCACTACAGTTCTGACTCCAGCCAGCAATCAACCGGCCATTACCTTTTATGAACATGAATTGGCTCCGCAGCAGGCCAGAAAATATGCATTGTGCATTACTATTAATATTAACAAAGTGCCAGTCAAACAATGCTTAGTGGATACCGGGGCATCAATTAATGTTTTGCCGCCAAGTACTTTGAAAATGTGTGGCATTCCGGAAAGTCAAATCCAACCATCCACTATTACTGTCACGGCCTATGACAACACCAAGAAACCTCCCCTGGGGATGATTACTCTAAAAGTTGGTTTGGGTCCGGTCTCGATCACGGTGAATTTTCACATTCTAGACATGGATCCAACCTTCAATGGCATTCTAGGCCGCCCTTATATTCAAGAGCTTGATGTTGTACCCTCAACTAATCATCAATGTATAAAATTTCCACACAAGGGGCGCATTATCAAAGTCACCAGTATGCCCATTTTACTGACAGAGGATATACATTCTGCAACATCAGTGCCTTCTATGTGGCCCTCCAATAGGCCTTTGCTCTCAGTATTGGATGTTGCCGACCCGCGGCAAGATTTGTTAAGACCTCCAGTTGTTAAGCCGGCATCAGTTATGATAACACCCCTACCTTCCCAAGGGGAGAAAAAGAAAAATATGTTGAATACCCCATGATGGAATATCTTGATGAAAATGGGGTATAAGACTGGCAAAGGTTTGGGTGCTAACCGCCAAGGCAGAGTTAAACCTGTCAGGCACCAGAAGATGATTCCCCGGGGTGGCCTAGGGTACAAAGGGCCAAGCAAAGACAAAGATGAAGAAGGGCCATGGGCCATCATGACTTCGACTCTTAAAACAGACCGGTAGCCTCTTACATGGACCCTGCAAACACATTTTGTGAAAGGGGGCACTCATAACGATGAGCAAATCACGCTAGTTACTTCCATGCTAGACTTTCAAGATGTACATGCACGACAGTTTGCTCGCCACATAGCCCGATTGGCTACATACAAGGCCCTGGAGTCCTTACGGCCAGATAAAAGAAGAAAGATGGATGACCCCGAATGTGATTGATACATATGGTTCGACATGAACGATATCACCATTGCTCTGAGCCGACTGTTTATGCCAAC
The DNA here is from genome assembly GCA_022559845.1 of Amorphophallus konjac. Classification (NCBI taxonomy): domain Eukaryota; kingdom Viridiplantae; phylum Streptophyta; class Magnoliopsida; order Alismatales; family Araceae; genus Amorphophallus; species Amorphophallus konjac. The sequence continues at coordinate 2,100,894 of CM040121.1, read as the reverse complement.
TGATCCGGAATGGCCGCCACTGATTCATGAACTGATTGAAAAGCCAGCAGTAATCACTGACAAAAGGTAGCTGTTAAGCAACTACACAGATACCGGGGAGCCGGATGTGCTATATGAAGAAGGCTTCAATGTGGATAGGCTATGGGCCGGCCTTTTCTCTCTTAAATACATCCATCCAACAATTGTTGTCCATTTTCTTAATGAAATGTTTTGCTCAGATATCCCTAGATCTCCTGCGGTCTTGATAACCTTTTCTCCAGATTCACTTCAAGTGTTCCCCCCGATTCCCCCTTTGCTCCTCGAGCAATTTTCTAAACTCTCCATCATGCCCCCCGTGTGGGCAATCACTTATTCAATCTTTCGCTAATCTCTCAATCTCAACACCACCTCCTATTCCTTCCTCTCATTGCTTCATTATTGAAAATGAAAAAAAATGCCAAAATTCAAACTCCCCAATCTTCCATCTCTTTTGAAGAGACCTCCTATCTTGCTTCGGAGCGCGCCCCGATCCAAGGGCCGCTTTTTCAAGGTTCATTAGTGGACCTTCTTTTCTTCTCCGAGGAGGAGGTTCTCCCTGTATCCCCTCCTGTATCCGTTGCATCTTCGTATTCTTCTCCTCCACCTCATTTAGGTCGGGGTAGTTCATCCTGTTCCTCTCCCCCTTCTTCTCATAAGAAATCCAAGGGTAGGCAGATTCCCCGTAGGTTCTTGCTAGCTTTAGCTAGAAGATGCCGGGCATGCTTAGCTCTTCCCGAATTTCTAGAGGATCCGATTATCCTGCCGAAAATAGAATATGAAGAAACTTGTGCTTTTAATGAAGGGTTTGGTGTGTATGAAATTATGAATGATGAAGACCCTATTGAAGAGGGGGATGAAGATTACGAAGAATATGAGGACGAGGCTGATGCTTTTGCCAGTGGTATCAGAAGGTTCGATGAACCATCAGCCTCAGTAGAAGAGCCTACCAAAGAAATAAATCTGGGTACTGAGGAAGACCCTAGGATCGTCTTCATTAGCAAGAATTTGCTGCCCTCTAAAGAAGATGCACTTATTTTGGTTCTTCAAGAATACAAGGACACGTTCGCATGGAGTTATGAAGATATGTCTGGACTAGACCCTGCGCTTGTTGAACATTGACTTACACTTAAGCCAGGGTCCATTCCGGTTAAACAGCGGTTGAGACGTTTCCACCCTAACATGGCATTAAAAATGAAAGAAGAGGTCGATAAGCTCCATAAAGCTAGATTCGTTAGAGTCGTCCTCTATCCTAGCTGGGTGGCTAATATCGTCCCAGTCATGAAGAAAGATGGAAAGGTTCAGATTTGTATAGACTTCTAGGACCTCAACCGCGCGTGTCCTAAAGATGACTTCTCCCTCCCTCATATTGATGTTTTAATCGACAATACGGCAGGGTATGAGACCATCTCTTCTATGGATGGCTTTTCTGGATATAATCAGATTCACTTGGCTGAGGAAGATCAGGAGAAAACCTCATTCACTACACCGTGGGGAACTTATTGTTACGTGGTCATGCCGTTTGGGCTCAAGAATGCCGGAGCCACCTACCAAAGGGCCATGATGGCTATTTTTCATGACATGATCCACATTTTTATAGAGGTGTACGTTGATGACCTGGTAGTAAAATCAAGAATGAGGATTGAGCATCCCGGGGTTCTGGACAAAGTCTTGCAGAGGTCACGCGAATACAAGCTCAAGATGAACCCCAAGAAGTGTGTATTTGGTGTTTCATCAGGGAAGTTACTTGGATTCATCGTAAGTAAAAGGGGTATTGAGATCGATCCCAACAAGGCAAAGGCAATTAGAGAAATGCCTCCTCCCAAGAATTTGAAAGAAGTTCGAGGACTGATCGGGAGGTTACAATTTATTCACTGATTTGTCTCCCAACATTCATAAAGATGTAGGCCGTTCTACAAGCTTACTAAGCCGGGAGTCAAGTTTATTTGGGATGACAAGTGTCAGGCAGCCTTTGACGGTTTGAAGGATTATCTCTCAAATCCTCATGTCCTGAGGCCGCCAGTTCCAGGCAAACCGCTTGTTCTTTATATTTCTGTTCTGGATGACTTTGTAGGTGCTGTTCTTACGCAAGTGGATGAAGAAGGAAAAGAAAGAGCAGCCTACTACTTGTCCAAGCTTCTCAACCCCTGTGAGCAGAGATACTCAGCCATAGAGAAGACTTGTGCTGCTTTAGTCTGGGTAGTTCAGAAACTTAAGCATTATTTCTTAGCTCACGAGGTTCACCTCATTGCTTGTATGAATCCAATCAAGTTCCTTCTTGAAAAATATATTCTCACCGACCGATTAGCACGATGGCAAAGCTTCCTTTCTCAGTTTGATATCATCTACATTCAGCAAAAAGTGATTAAAGGCTATGCCATAGCAGAACATCTCGCTCATCACCCTCTCCCTAGATTTCACCATGTTCGCTCAGAGTTTCCAGATGAGGAACTAATGTCCGTCAATCAGCCCGATTCGATGTGGACGTTACATTTTGATGGAGCTTTGAATTAAAAAGGGAAAGGGATTGGCATTGTTCTTCTATCACCAGAGGGTATCACTATTCCACTCGCCTCTCAGCTTGCATTCCCAGTCACAAACAATATAGCTGAGTACGAGGCTCTCCTGGCCGGACTAGAGGTCGCTCATCAATTCGGTGTTACCCAATTACGGATTATAGGTGATAGTCAGCTTATTCTTCGCCAAGTGCTCACCAAGTGTCGCACGCTCAATCCTAAACTCAAACCCTACCAGGAACTGACTTCTGCTTATGCCAAGCTTTTCACCAAATTAATCTTCGTTCATATTCCTCGTAATCAGAATATCCTGGCTGATGCTCTTGCTTCTTCTTTGATTTTCCTTCCTGAAAGGGATTTCCATTCCGTTATTGTTCATAAGCGTCTCACTCTAGCTGTTAAAGATCCAGCTTTCCTTAGTGTTAAGGAGGAGGTGCTCAAGAAGGTTAAGCAAGGCAGAATCATTGAGAATAAGGAGATCATGTTGATGGATTTAGAGGAAGAATTGGACGATGAGGAAAAGCCGTGGTATTACGAAATTGCTAAATATTGCCAGGATCAATCCTATCCTGAGGAGGCCACGGTCGAAGAGAAGAAAGTCATTAGAAGAGTTGCTCAGCGATACACTTTAGTTGGAGGTGTGCTCTATAGAAGAGGTCTCACTGGAGTTTTATTAAGGTGCCTGGATGATGACGAATCTTGGAAGGTTGTGGAAGAGGCGCATTCGGGAATATGTGGTGGTCATGTGAATAGCTAGATGCTAGCTAAGAAAATCCTTAGGCTAGGCTTCTATTGGCCCACTCTAGAAGATGATTGCTCTATCTATGTTCGAAGGTGTGTCAAGTGTCAATTGCACGCCGATAAAATTCATTCTCCTGCTTCTTCACTCCATCCTATGTCCTCACCATGGCCTTTCTCCATGTGGGCTTTCAATATCATTGGACCTCTTGGTGATTCGAACCTCCTCACAAAGCTGAAATCGTTTATACTCACGGTCACGGAGTACTTCACCAAGTGGGCGGAAGCAGAAGCTTATGCGGAGATTAAAGCATCAACCATCTGCAAGTTTATAATGAAGAACATCATTGTAAGGTTTGGCATCCCGAGTACCATCGTCACCGACAATGGACCACAATTCATCTCTCAGGAACTTCAAGACCTCTACAGCAGGTACAACATTGCATTGCATCATTCATCTCCTTATTATCCACAGGGCAATGGCCAAGCAGAGGCAACCAACAAAACTCTGATTAAAATTATCAAGAAAACGTGTGAGGCTAATAAATTTACGGATTGGCCAGAAAATTTTTTTGAAGCTCTTTGGGCCTATCGCACTTCCATTCGCACTCCTACTAGGTAAACCCCTTTCGCCCTTACTTATGGAATGGAGGCGGTAGTCCCTTATGAGATTCTTATCCCTTCTCTACGAGTACAATTGGACAATGAGCTCCCTATTGATGAGCGCCGAGAATCTCTCCTTGATCAGTTGAAACTCCTAGATGAGAAGCATTTGGCCGCCGCCGAACATGTGCCAGTATATCAAAATAGGCTTTCATGTTTTTACCAAAAGAAAGTAATTGAGAGAAAATTTAAAATTGGTGAGATGGTGATTAAAAGAATCTTTGTTAAACCTGGTGGACCCCATTCAAAGCTCCAACCGAACTGGGAAGGGCTCTATGTTATAAAAGACATTTACCCTGGCAATGCTTACAAGCTAATTAATGTTGAAGGGGAAGAGCTGGCGCACCCCTAGAATGGTCTTTACCTGAATAAGTATTACCCTTAAGTCTTCGAAAATAAAAATTTGAAGGAAAAAAAAGAGAAAGAAAGGGAAAGAAAAAAGAGAAAAAAAGAATGAAAAAATGATGAAAAATTACAGGCTGGCATAGTGCATAGGCCGCAAGCCCGAAAGATCAAAATCCTTAATTCATTCTTCAGTCTTGGTGGTTTAACATTGGGGTCAATTCCCGCACACACTACACGCTTTACTCGTAAAATCAAGCGGCCCAAAATTCGAGAAAAGTCAGACCCAAACTGAGAGTGTAAAAATTTTACCTATTCTCTTCTCTTCGGCTCACGAGAGGGAGTATGAGTCAAGGAATGCTAACCAAACTTGCCCGCCGCCCTAGTAGGTGGAAGTCAGGGCCCAAAAGGAAACAAAATGCTTAAAGCCCAAGTACAATTAGGTCTTTATTTATTTACAAATAAAAAAAAAGAAAACCAACAAAAGAAAAGTATGTCAAGAGGGCAAAGTCACCGCAAGGAAAACCCTGGTCGTAAGTATGCAGAAATAAGGGTAAAAAAGTAATAAAATTTCCCTAAGCTGAAGACCGAACCCCAACAGGTATTAGGACAGGGAAGGAAAAGTTTCCCGTTCTCGGAAACCTCTCGTGAGCATCCTCGACTTATTCTTCACTTCTCCCTCCATGGTAGGTTATGAGCTCAAAGGATGGGCCGCGAGAGAATATTAGTAAAAGCATAAGTCAATAAGCACGTTGACCCTTTGTTAAGATATTTAAGAAAGATTAATGAATTTAAGATGGTGATTGTGTAAGGCTCAAGACCCTCTATGCTATGCTCAGCCCCATAAAAAGAAAAAAAAGAAAAAGAACGAATATATATATATATATATATATATATATATATATATATATATATATATATGATTTAATTAACTCCTTCATTTGTAGGCGTCATTTACATAATTAACGATAGTGTCTACGTTGTCATTTTCAAATAAAGAAAACAAATAAAAAAATAGTTTTTCAATTCACGCCCGCTTAGGGGGCGTCATTTAATAAATTCACGGCTTTGTCAATGTCGTCATTTTAATAAAAATTCATAAAAAAATATTTTTTTCAATCAACACCTGTGTGCGAGGGCGTCATTTTCAAAACGAAAAAAAAAGGAAGAAGAAAATAAAAAAGAACAAAAATTAAGCCTGCTGCTTTCCATCTCATATGCTTGATTGCATTTTTGTGTGGGCATCTTTTATTTTAAGTTGTCATCTGCTTGCTTGCATGCTGCATTTCCTTATATATTTCTGTTATCCGCCTTCATTAATTAGAGGCTTGGCCCCTTGACCCGTCAACAAGGTCAAAGAAGTGACAACCCCTTGCTTATTGAGCAAGGGGCCAAGCCGAACAGATGGATTAATCTGTTTGTTTAAGTGTGAACTATAGGGCAAGAACGAACGAGAACGAAGAAGGGCAAAAGGAAAGAAAGCGAAAGCAAAGGTAGGTACACAAGTGCTCAACTGCTCAAAGTAACTCAGGTAACAAAAATCTCATGTATATATATATCAATGAATGTCTGAGTATAAGTGTGAAGGTGGAGGGATACAAGTAAGTCTCTCTCTCAGCTCTCGCCTCCACCCTCCTCTCTCCTACTCTCTACCTCACCATCGTCGTCCCGACGAGGCGCACGTGGAGGGGGCATGGACCCCCGGGAAGTAGCTGGAGCTCGAGCCTGCTCCTCTACCTCGCTCCTCTGCCGAAGAGAGGAACCTGCCACGAAAGTAGAACTGGTAAACGCGTACCCCGCAGCACGCACCCGCTCCCGGCCTCGCTGGAGGTGCTCCTCTGTCACCCGTAGCCGCTCCTGTGTGACGGCTAGCTGTGCTCTCAGCTCCGCGAGCTCCTGCTCACGCGCTGCCTGCTCCTCCTTCCGCTCCTCTTTCTCTCGAGATCGCTCTACCGGGCGCTCCTCTCGCTCTCGGGCACGCTCCCTACGCTCTATGTCGAGGGCGACTCTCAGCTCTGCCACGTCCTGAGGTAGCTCCTCTCGTCGCCTCAAGGCCCTCTCGAGCTCCGCGACTCGCTGCTCGCGGATGGCCAGCTCCGTCCCTGCTAGTGCAGCCTGGGTAAGCGCCGCCTGTAACTCTGTGGTCTGCATTCAATTAAACAAATCATCAGTTCCACATTTCATTCAGTTTCATAAATAACTGAAACATATTGTTATTAACTTACCCGGGTAGCCATCGCGTGATGTCCTGCCTCGATGCAGGTGAGCGAGGCTCGGAGCTCCTCGGTCTGTAAAACATAAATCTTCATGAACACACATAATGAAATGTAATCAAGTGCATTTTGAGTTTAAGTTTGAACTTACCCGTGTAGCGAGGTCGCGTTCTGCCGCCTCGGCCCATGCCACTGCTCCAGCAAGCTGCTCTGCTAGTGCAGTAGTCTCTACATTATGCCCTCTCGAGCTGGAGGCTCCGCTGATCTCTCTCACTGCTGCTCCCTGTTGGGCACGCTGCATTCATTGTGATTGTCAGTGGCTAATCATCAATAATTCAGGAAATCATTTGTATATAGATAATTAAACACTCACCAGGGTCTGTAGGTCTGCCCGTGTGGCGGCTAGCTGGGCCTCTAGGCTGTGGAGGTGGGCCTGCATGTCCATCGTCGCTATGTCCCGTGCATCCTGCATTCATCACACATATCAGTTGCATAATAAGCATATAACTTTGCATAAAAGGAAAAAAGAAAGTGCACGCATACGTACCCCTAGGACCCTCATCTGGGGTCGACCGGCGTAAACCTCCCAGTAGCGTCGGAGGTACTCGGAGCTGTCGGCTGCCTGGGAAGTGACCCGTGTACCACTGCGCTGCCAGTCAGCGTACTGGTCAGGGTACCAGACTCTCCAGTCGGTCACCTTCGTGCGACCGCGGGTCTTCTTTCCTATCCCTCGGGGCTCTCCTACCTCAACCCACTCCTGGTGTAGACCGAGGGTCCTCATCACCAGCATAAGCCGTAGCGGCTCAATCTCGTTCAGGCAATGAACCCAAAACTCATGCCCGAAGCGAGGTCGGCCCTCTACGACCCAGGGCTGGCCCTCGTTGGTCATACCCTCGTAGGGTCTCCACACCACCTGCATTCACAAAAATGCATATCATCATATCTCATATCATTTCATACATATTTCATAATAAAAATTGCATCATATTTAGCATGCATACCAGTGAGGCGAGGTAGTCGCGGAACTCTTGTCGTAAAACTCGCAGCTCGTAGGCGAGTGGCGCTCCGGTCACTAGTGGCAGCCAACGTCGCGCCAGTGGGAAAGATCCCTCATCTCCGGGTCGGGGGTCGGCACGCCCCATCGGCATGTATAGGCGACTCCACACCTGTATCCATCCATTGCATTAGTAAAGCATTCACATGCATTAAAAGAGAAAAAGAAAAAATGAAAAAATACATACCTGAAGTAAAGGTGAGAAGCCACTGATAGTCGTCTCTCGACCTGTCCCCGTGGACAGGTCGGCCATCAAGTGCGCTAGCAGAGCAGCTCCCCAAGCGTATCTGCCGACGCTCTCCAAGTCCTGGAGGATCCCTAGGAATCGGCAGTTGATGATGTCGCCCTTCGTGCCGAGCAATAACCTCCCGAGCATCAGGAAAAGGAATCTCCTCAAATCTCGATCTGCTCTCTCTCTCTCTCTCTCTCTCTCTCTCTCTCTCTCTCTCAGCCGGGTCCTGGCAGTAGACAGCCCTAGCTCCCCCAATCAATCTCTGCGAGAACTACTCCAGAGACTCCCTCGACCTCTGTCTAGAATCACCCAACCCCATAGCAATGGTAAGATCGGTGCGGTAGATGGCCCTACACTCGCTAGGTGTCCTTGCTATCGTCTCTAACCCTAGCAGCTTCTGTGTCAACTCGCTATAGTCAGGTAGGGTGATCCCGCTCACAGCCTCGCCATCCACCCTCAACCCGGTAATCCTAGCAACATCCTCCAAGCTGGGAACCATGTGACCCCACGGCATCAGAAATGCTCGGCAAGTCCTGTCCCATCTCTCCCTAAGCACCTGGATCGGGGGTAGGTCAGGTCTCATAGGCTCTATACTAAGGAAGGGTCCGAACCCCATAGCCTCTATCCTAGCCCTCTGGAAATCTGGGAGCCCGTAGTAAGCAGCTCGAACCTGGACCCAAGAGATCCTAGTCCTCATCAAACCCTGCCAACAAAAAGAGCGATTTGATATGAGTTTCATGGATATTCATTTGTTGTTTGTTCTCTGTTTGAATTGACAACCTATCATCGGTCGTTGATTATTTAATTGACGCCCCTGTGGGGGGCGCTATTTCAGAATGTGTTTTTGGTGATTTAATGAATAATTTGAATTGACGACCAACCCTGGGTCGTTGTTTGTTTATGTGACGCCCCTGTGGGGAACGCTGTTTTGAAGATTATTTTCTGTCCCGCCAATTACCATTATGGAATTTTTAATTGACGACCACCACTGTGGCCGTTGTATGTTGAATTAACGCCCCGGTGGGAGGCGTTGTTTTCTGCGGTGATTTTAAATAAACAGTGTATGAAATGGAAATAAAAATAGAAAGATATATCAAAAATCAAAAAATGGCATGGAAAATAACAGCGGATGAAAATTGAGCATGATAATTTTGAAATAATGACATGCTGCAGGGCGTGGTTTCATGAATTATCCATTTTCAAAAATTAAAAAAAATAATTTTTTTTGACGACCTGAGGTGGGGCATTGTTTGAATTGACGGCACCCACGGGGGTGTCATTTTACTGTGTCACAGGTTCGACATTTCTTCCCTTCACCGAGGGCTATGGAAAATTGATAAATAAAATAAAAGAAAATAAAATGAAAGGGCTGGGGTAGGGGCACCTACCTTGCTTCGTTCTGGTGCTAGGAGTCCCCCACGGAGAGGCTGCCGTGGCTGACGGGGGTGCCGAGGCTGCCGTGGTCGCCGTGGTCGAGGGGCCGCCGCCGGTGTCTCTTCCCCTTCCTCTCTTTCTTCTTCTTCTCCTTCTTCATCTTCTTCCTCCTCGCCCTCATCTTCTTCATCGTCGTCATCGTCCTCATCACCATCTTCTTCTTCGTCTTCTTCTTCTTCTTCTTCTTCTTCACCTTCTCCTTCTTCTCCCTGGTCTTCTTCGTCTCCACCGTGCTCCGCCGGAGCATCTTCGGCCGCCTCGGGAGGAGCCTCCTCCTCCACGGCGTGTGTGTCGTCACCAAGGGCAACCACCTCGGGGAAAGAGACCCTTTGCCGTTTGCCAGGACCCGCCATGGGTTCGAGAGACAGAGAGAATGGAAATGAGATGGAAGAGAAATGGGGGCTCGGTTAGGGTTTGGCTGCAGAAGAGGGAAAGTAGACGAAGGAAGGAGAAGAGAAGAGGGAAATAGGGTTTAACGGTCGAAAAGAATTGACGTCTTAATTGCTGTCGTCACTCGCGTAATTGACGATTTTGATCAAGGTGTGGTTTCAGGATCTGACGACATGGTTTCGTTCGTTATTTAACTTTGCATGGGAACTTGCACCGTCGTCAGGCGCATTAATAAGAATTTGATTGATGTGATTGAAAGTCATGATTACGATTTAGAATTGACGTCACTAGAGGAGGCGTTAGTTTGTTACATAACGACGTGAGTCAAGGCGTTATTTGTAGAAAGTTTAGGAAGTATTTCGAAAGGAATTTAAGTCGATTAACGCCTTCGGTTGGGGCGCGAATTAATCAACGCCGGTTTGAATAGGCGTCAATTGTGATCTTTATTTTTTTAAAAGTGATTGACGACATTGTTTTAGGCGTTGTTTTTAGAATTGACGCCATCATAGAAGGCGCGGCTCAGAACATAAACCCGAAGCCCAGTTAACTCAGACAGAATCACATGAAATTGGAAGATAAGATTGTTATAAAATGCTTTTTTGGCTCAATTAAGGAAAGATCCTTCATTTCATTTGATGAAAAGCATTATTACATTCAATGAGCCACCATGGGCCTTATCTTCCTAAGTGCTACTACATAAGATTTGCATTTACCTTCTTCTTCTTCAACATGTTGCTTGGACCTATGTATAGTAGTCCAACCTTCTATTGAGCCATAATTGTCTTGACTTCTTCTTGATCCCCACTTGAGCTTAATTCCCTTCTCTTGAGTGGTGGAAGGTGAGAAGCTTCTTCAAATGTGTGCCGAGGAAGACCAAGTTGTGTGAGACACCGGTGAGCGTTATAGAGGACGAAGTCGGTCCCGCCGATTAGTCGTAGCTCGATGCCGGAGGAGAGTCTCGAGTGAAGCTCTTGGGTCTTGAGGAACCCCGGTGTGCATGTGAAATCGTCCTTTGGCATGGTCTTGAAGTAGTTCGTCCAATCAACCCTCTTCTTAAACTTTGACACCCGATTTGTCATCCTCTCACATAAGCCTAGAGAATCCGTCATATACCGGAGAGGGCTCTTATAAAAGATTTTTGAGGCCGATTGGATTTCTTGGCATGGATCAAACTTTAGGTGGAGGTCCACCCAACAAGAGAGAAGTAGCATTGACCCATAGAGAGGCCGTCCCAAGGAAGCCGAGGTGAGTCCATTGTAGAGGTTGGCTAGCACCGCCGGACCTATCCTTTTTCCTTCCCAAATGCTAGCTATGGCACTCAAGTGGCATTCCTCTAGGTGGTCTTCTATTGAAGGGAAGAGTAGAGCTTCTACCATGCATATAACAAAGCCTTTCATTACTCTCTCTAACAAATCCTCATCCTCTTGGGCTTTATCCATATTCTTGTATACCCATGAAGCTAACTTTAGAATATTGATCCCCTTATGAGCTTTGATTTGGTTCACTAGATTTGGGCTTGGTATGAGGCTAGTAAGCATGTCATGGGCATTTATTGGGTTAGTCATACTAGCCATCTTTGACTCTTCTCCTTGTTTCATCTTTCTTAACCCAAGGAGTAGTTCTACTTCTTCTAAGAGAATAGTGGCTTCAAAGGTAGGAAAGAGGAAAGTATGAGTGTTTGGATGCTATAATTCTATAAGTGCTCCTATGGAGGCCCAATCTAGGTGGATATTATCATAGTGGGTAGCATGGGTTACAAGGCCAAGTAGGTGCCATCTACTAAGAAAAGACCTCATATCTAAAGAGAGTTTAGAGAGGAGTAAGGGGAGCCACTTGATTTTCAAGAACCTCCTTGGACCTGGTATATTTGGATGGTCCTGAAGAGAAATAAAAAAGAGAAGAAGAGAAGAGAATGCAATCAGAATTTTAAAGAGAAAAGGAAGAATGAAATAAAAAGCTTTAAAATAATATCAAACTTACCTGGCCCTTAGCTATCCTCCCGCTAATGTGACTTGCAACTTCAGATATCCTAGGAAAGCTCATCCTAGGCTTCTTTAAAGGGTTCTATAACATCATGTCCATCTTTTATTTTGAAAACAAGTGACAGTTTCTGCTGTTCTTCTCTTGTTGCTCTTCGGTTCTCTGGTTCTTTGTTGCAGCTCTCAGGCGTTTGATGTATGCAGTAGAGGATGTGTGCTTCCTTTTATAATGATTTGGAGCTTTGGCTAGCCATTTAGAACATCACAATTTGAGTTCGAGTTCGAATCAGTCGCTGGAGTTTTGTTTCTGAGCAGGGAACGGAGCGCCAGTGAGACAGTTAATTGACGACATATACCTTGGCGTCATTTATTTGATTAACGACATTCTCAGTGTCGTCATTTATTTAACACCTCTTGTGCGGGCGTCAGTTTCAGTCCGATTCCAAGTTTAATGGTGATTATAATTAATGCCCCCATGACTGTCGTCATTTATGAATATGACGTCTCTATGCGAAGTCGTCATTTCTTGAGCTTACACTTTTGAATTGATTTACAAGCATTATGATTATTCATGAACTTAAGTGCTATTATATCTTGATGAAATTGCTTATATCATGCACTTAATGATCATATTCTGAGCTAACGATCTTTTATGAGCTAATGATTTTTTAGCACAGGAAGCGCAGTCCATGCAAGTCTTGAAATGGTTGGATTTACCCCACTGGTAATATCATTCCATCCCTTGTATCTTTCATGTATGCATTTTTACTATATGGTATTTTACGCTATTATAGCATATCAAGGACCTTGTGGTTCTGATCAACTTGGAATTTGAGTTCCCCTTCATCAAAAATAGTAATAATTCCAAGGGAGTCTTGATCGCACGGATAGGCCGTTGGGTCATTTATGGTTTGGGACGACGGTTCCATTTTCTGAGTTGATACGTGGACAAACGGGCTTCGGCTCAGTGTCAGCTCAAAGATATGGATTCCTGACTAAATCTAGATGATTTAACAATATTATCCTTGATTATTTTCTATTTTAGTTTGTTTTAATTTTTCTTTTAGCCCAGCATGCATCATGTAGGACTTTGAGCTTTCATGATGAAAATCTTCATATTACGCCAATAATGAAGGCCGCTCGTTCTTAACCGAATAGACATGAGATATTCCATTCAAAATCGAGTACTATATTCTCCTTGAAGCCGCTCAGGCTGGTTTCTTGAAAGCATTCATTCGCCGGGTCTTTATCTCAATTCATTTTATTTTCCTGCAAACCCACCTTGGTTGTAGTACGTCCACATTGGCTGGTAACCGCTCTCCAATGGTATCCTTCCTTCCGTGCCCTCGCGCACATTTTCGTTTATTAGCTTAGTTCCTTCATCCACCCAATCATTGCTTTCTCGTAATCATCCAAAGTTGTTTCATTCAGAATCCTGGAAAGGTTTCCAACACTTAGTGTCGGAGACGTGTCACATCACACCTTGGTATCTACTTATCAGTTCGTTCTACTTCATTCCGCTTGTTGCACTTTCGCTTCATTCCGTCTCACTCCCTTACAAAGTAGACGTCAAGACGGGACAGCTGTAGACACGCCAAAATCGATACTATGTTGAGAAAATATCGTGTCACCTCGTGACGTCCCAAAGTGGACTTCAATATTGGCTTAATATGATATTTTTCTAATCATTTGACAGTTATTTTCATGATAATTCTAATTTTTCATAACAATTGTAATTAACGCCTGGTGGAAGGGCGTCATTTAACTAACGACATGATGGGGGTCGTGATTTCATAAATAAACGACTGTTCAAACAGGCGTTGTTTCCTAGATTTTACGAATCCTAAAGAAAATAAAATTCAAAGAATTGACGCCCGCCTGAGGGGCGTTGATTATTTGACGCCCATTCAAACAGGCGTCATTTGTCAATTTTAAATTAGGAAAGTCCTTTATTGTCATAAATAAATCTAGGAATAAACGACTGTGTGGATGTCGTCATTTCAATTAACGCCCCTCTTCAGGTCGTCATTTTCACTTCCGTCTCCGTTTCGCCTGCTACCTTCCAGTAGTGATCCTTTCCCCATTTTACACCTTGTGTTCGATTGGGAAGAGGGATCCTTGTTGGAGGATTGATTGCCTTGTTTTAATCCTATTGATGCAAGGATTTTGGGCCTATAAATACCCCTTGAATCCCTCACGCGCGAAGAGAGAGGGAGGACAAAAAAAACAACAACAACAGACCAAGAGCTAACAAGAGAGTTAAGGAGCTAACATGAGAGCACTACAAAGGAAGAGAGAGTTTCTTTCTCTTTTGCAGGTTTTTCCTCCAAGCTTCCTCCACGGGCGAGCTTCCTCAGGCGTTCTCCTTCCCACGAGCGGCGTTTCTTCATCCCACGGTTCTTCATCCTGCAGCTGCAGCGGCCCTTGTTCTTTCCCTTTACTGCTGCACACACAGCAGCAGGGATTCCCTCTCTTAGCATTTTTTTGGCATCATACGCACTCTTTCTTCTAGCTCTCCGCTAGAGTTATCACCATACCATATATTGTTTAGCTTTGCATTGCATTCATATTCCCCATACCTTGCTACTCCTCTTAGGGGTTTAAACTAAAACACACAAGGTGTGTTCATGCCCAATTTGTTTGATTTCATACTTTTAGAGCATTGATATTACACACTTGACTAATCCATATCTTTATTTGTTTTGTGTGTTTTCTTGCAAGGGTAATCAAGCTATAAACCCCCTTCACGGCCGGCCGGTAGAAGGAGGAAGGAAGAACTTGTAATTTCCCCGCTTAACACAAGGTACATGCGATCATCTTTGGTATTTTGAGGTAACCCCTCTGGCGATCACCCTCATTAGAGCATCTCATGCTCTCCCTTTTCCTCATGCCCCACATATTTTAGCACATTAATCACTTTTTTTCTATTAAATCTTTTTTTTTCTTTTCTCTTTAAAAAAAATGTCTATGTGACACGTTCACAAGGGGGTGCGCACCTTGACCAAGGGGGAGAGAGAGGGGGGACCAAGGGGGGATAAGTGCCACCTAATTTTGGAATCTAAGGGAGGGGAGTCAAGTTACGTAGGTGGCAGCCTCCCTCTTGGACCAAGAATGGGGAAGTCCCTTTCCAAACCTCCATTCTTTTAGCCCTTTTCACACCTAGCACACTAATCCCATAACTTGTTCACATTTAACCCTATTTGACTCATTCATACCTAGCCCATGGGCCTTTTCACACTTGGCCCTTTTAAAGCCTAAGAGAAAAGCACAATAGCTCTAGACCACTATTCTAGCCCATTAGCCCTTATAATAACACAATTGTCCAATATGGATTACAATAAGGCCCAACATGGCCTAAAAATTTGAAATAAAGATGATGGCTCGGTCGATGCGTCCACATCCTCCGTGAGTTAACCGGGCCCCGCCGTGTCCTCGTCCACCGACATGTATTACGACGTGTGTCCGCACCATTACTTCTTGCAATGTCGGCGATGTAGGTAGCATTACTCCTAATTTTATAACGTGACCTCTTACATAAACCTTTCCCCTTTCTAAGACTCTTAGATCACCTTGTTGGTAGTTTCATTCCTCTACTTTTATATGACCATATTACTTGTTTATGTATATCACAGAGAATAATACATGCTAATTATTCTATTGGGCTCCACATTTTTCACACCAACCAACAATGTGCACCTCTTCAGTACAACAATTCTCACCAATGTACAACTGCCATGTTTCTAAGACTACACTTTGAACAATATTAGCGAGGAATTTTGAGAATTTCAATGATTAAAATCTTCATTCTCTCATAATTCATTTTAAAGATGGACACGTCCCATCAATTTTTATCTTGAAGAGATTTTTAAGATTAGACAGAGATAGAAAAAAAGAACACTTCTAAAAATCCCAAAAACTGTCTAACAGCTACTTATTATCTCTTTAAAGATTTTGAAAAAATTCCATCCCCTCTAATTATTTTCAAATGCAGTCTAAATGCACCTTGTCACGTAGGGTTTGTGACCACTCCCCGTAAAACAACTTACCGAAACCATCCATGGCAGAGAGGCGAGGTAGGTCAGGCTATTATTTGCCTTCACAAAGTTTGCTTTGACCGGCCTTCATAGCTTTCGTTAATAATTACCTATTTTTTTCTTAACAAAAGTAGTCTAAATTGACGTCACTTGAGTGAAACCAGCGTGTCAAATTAAGGTTGCATTTGATTCTGACATGTACAGTGAAATTATATGAAAAAAATCTTGCACTATATAATTATTGAGTTGTCATGGATGATTGAGATGAAAAATATCTCTCCTCTCTCTTCCTCCGGTCATTACTTTGAGAATGAAAAATTATAATTTACTATTATGATTAAAATTGTTGATGGAATTTTAAATTAATGGGTTAAAATAATGGACGGGAAAAGTAAATAGGATAATTTAAATAGTCGATGAATTTAATTAGATATTTAATTTTTAAATAATTTCAAAATTCACTCATTAACTCTCTTCTTCACGATATTATTGAGATTTTAACATATCATCTCTTATGTGTCTATCTCTCTTTAACTTCAAAATATGTAAAATATAAAATTCGAAAGGGTCATGTAACAATTTGTTGGGATTAAGATTGTACATATTCTAATAATTCCAACCAAATGCGTCTTAAATAACTCGAACAATCATCTATGTTGCACGCCAAAAGAGTTCATTAATTTTAACTGTGTGAGGTTCACAACGAACTGATCACAACATCAACGTCAGCAACAGTATTTTTCTTCTTCTCTCTCTCTTTTTGTTTGGGCAGTTAAGACCAATGAAAATCATTCCTTAATTAGTGAGTAAGATGGCAATCTATCTTAAACATTTGAACTATTATGAGTGGCAGTTTGAGAGAGTTGATTTAAGAGGGCCAAAAGTGGCTCTCAATAGCCGCACCCCATCATTGGTTTTCCTTAATTCCATCGTTTTTTCTTTCAGGATTACCACTTGGCTAGCTAGAGAAAATGCGTAGTTAAGAATTCCTCAACGCATCTCACTTCATCCGTTCATAATATTTATGTCAAAGAAGCCAGATTCTCATCATAATAAAAATGGTGTAATTGATCCAAGTCACATTCGGCCTGTTTGTCTGGGGGATAAAGCGAGATAAATCGATATATTCTATTGAAAGTTATCTTATTCTCTTTGATCGTTCGTACAAGATATTCCATGCGATAGATTATTATCCTGATTTATCTAGAGATAATTTATTCTATCAAAAAGATAAAATAAAGAGGGTTAAATTTTTTCATAATTTTTAAAAAAGATATTCTGAGTTATCTTATCTCTCAATCAAAATATTTTAATATATCTTAAGGAATATTTTACCTACGATTTAATTTATCTATTTAACCTATTCTGCAATCAAATAGGGTCATAGAGTAATTCAGGTTGCACCGTGTTTTTTTTTAAAAATTGGAAGAAAAAGAGTTTTGGCTCCAATCGGAATTACATGCCCGTATCATCTCATCCGATTGAAAAATAAACAAAGATCAAACACCTTCAATAGTCTCAAAGTGGTCGGCTCATAATTTTGGATAAAATACGTGTCCAATGTTTTATTTATTTATTTTTACTGTCCAATCAAATATCGACAGGTACGCATGTATTGACTGGATTGAGGTTGACCTACATGACACAAGTTTTGAAACAAAGACTGACTACACCGCGGTTCATGTGGTGCAAGTGGGCGTCATTTCACATCATAATATACCTACCCATTTGTGTTCTAGGGGGGCCCATGGGCTTCTTTCCGGCGTGCAGCCACCGCTGCGGCTGCGGCTGCGGCTGCGGCGAGTAGTTCCTTCCGGTCTTCGTCAAAGGCGGGGGGGGGGGGGGGGGGGGGCGGCTCGCCTGTTCTCTGCTCATTCACGACTTCGTTAAACGTTAATTAGGAGTATTAAGAAAGTGACATGTGGTTACGAAGTTAAGTAAAACGTGGGGTGGGGTCATGTTTCGCTTGAATACATTGAGCTATCTGAAAGAGTGAACCTGACGAGAAAGAAACCACCCAATTGAATGATCATTAAGTCAAATCGAATCAGTTATGTGTCGTGGTCGAGAGTTGGTTCAACTGATAACCGTCAATGGGCGAGGTAGAAGTAGGAAAGTCGAACAATTGACATGGTGGAATGGATGGTGCAATAATAAGTGGTGGGCAGATCTCAGACGAGGATGACCGCTTTTCATGCTAGTACGTTGAAACTTGTAAAGGGCGAAGAGATTGATCAGAAGGTGCTTCAGATCAAGGTTCGTTGATCCTGTTGGGATTGTTTGACTTGATTCTATTTTGATACGATACGAGTAGATTGTGAAGAGTGAGGATTTCGTGTTAAGTCGTGGATCGTCAGATCTTAAGTGATCGTGAGACGCAGTCACCTCAAAACGAAGTTACGTAAAAAATGAGAAAATGATCAAGTGGCTCGAGATTATAAACTCGAGGAAAACTCTTCGATGTTTAAGCCAACGAGTGATATAAACAAAATTCGTTAATCTGTTGAGATCGTTTGATTTGATTCTACTTTGATGCTGTACGAGTTGATTGGCTCGAATTGAACTAAATCTAGTTATTTAATTAAATCTTGATAATTTCGATAGTCTTAAGTTGACCTGATTTTTATGATGACATGATACGATAGGAGTCACCTAATTTATACTTGTACCCTACAATAATTAGTTACGAAGCATGTTCTAGATGGTGGTGGTGAGGGGAGCGGCACCGCAACACTCAAAGCCAATGATCGAAGAGAGTAGTTAAGTTGTTCTTTGTGAATCCCAAAACCTAACTCATCCCCCCCCCCTCAATAAAAGTAATGGGAAATATGACAAAAATCTAGAGCAATAACCGGCAACACTTGGACACCATGATGGATCATGTTGCCATGAAAGAGCAGATTTCTATGCAGGTGCATGTCCTTTTCAATGCCACGTACGTCTACTACAATCTGGCGTCACATGTTAATGGATTCTCGCCTAGCTAGAGATGGTCAATTAAAGAGAGTTTCACTCTTGAGTACAGAGAGTGGGTTATTAGTCATCCATGCATCCAGTGGCCTGAAACCTACTCCTCCTGTTTGAAGTGGTCAGATTGTTCTTCAATGAGATGCCTAATGACCCACTCTCGGATCTAATTTTCAGTCACCCGTTTCTTACCATCCGCTTAGAGACGTAAATAGATTAAATTTGAGTCGAGTAGATCAATATCATATCTTATTCGTAAAAAATTTATAAATATTATATCTGAATAATATCTTATTACATAGTAAAACTCAAGAAATAGTATGGTACGATGGATTCATCCGGTACGTGCGGTATATGACATATCGGATCATAACAGTTATACACTGGCGTGACCGGTTCTTGACATGCATGCACGTAGTCCGGGAAACTTAATAAGTTTCAACGGCATCAAGTTGAGTTTCCTAACAACAACAGTGACACGGCAGCGGTCACAGTACATAGTAATCATATCGATGTTATTATATCGTATCAATAAAAAAAATCGATATATATATATATATAATTAGAACGGCACGACACGAACAAACGTTGAGAAACACAACATATGAATCTCTCTTGAATCTCCGACGAAGGGGGGGCGCTTTGCTCTCGCATCCTGATTGGAGTGGTGACCTAGCTAAACAGTCACCGATCTGACCCTAATTAAGCCCTCGACGGATCTAGCGCATTACTGGCTTCAATGCCATGTCTTGTCGATGTAATGATTTGCCAAGTCGGGTTTCCAAATTTTGACTCTCGACACTCTTTCCTTTCATGAGAGAAAACTTAATGCAGATTTACTACGGGCCCTTTCATTGGGATTATTTAAGTGATTTTTTTTAAAAAATCTCTGCATTTATTATATGTTAGAGTGTCAAGAATTTTAGATCTCGAAAAATATCTCGAAATTCTACGAGAGGAGTTTTCGTATATTATTAAACACTCTTCCTTCTGTGTCTTTCTCTCTCCGTTTAAAAAAATCTACCCAACATAAAAATCGAGATAATTTTAGATCATTTATTAATTGAGATGAAATTATGCCTTATTAATCCAAACCAAAGAGGCCCTACGGAGTATGAGATATTTAAGTTTCAGTCCATCGAAGTACCCACCGTCTAAACTTAATGTTTATCTCTTTTTCTTTCTTGATAGTTGTAGAGATCTAAGAAGGAGGTTTAAAAGATCTTATATTAAAAATTATAAAAATAGACAAGTGCTTGTAAATAAGATTTAAATCTTCTCTTTTGAGAGTTTTTTATCAATAAAAAAAGATAAAATCTTAACCACCTTCGAGTGTAACGAGGATAATACTTTAAAGGAGACACTCTAAATTTATACGTCTTTATTGGGGTCGTCTATGGGAACCCCGATCAAATAAGTACAAAGTCCATCTTTGCTGGGAGAGCTAATGTAGAGGCCTAAGAAGGGGACTCAAAAGATCTCATATTAGAAATTATAAAGATGGACACGTGCTTATAACTAAGACCCAAATCTTCTCATTTGAAGATCTTTTTACCAGCAAAAAAGGGCAAAACCTTAGTCACCTTCAAGTGTAGCGGGGATAATTCCTCAAAGGAGACACTTCAAATTTGTACGTTTTCACTAGTAAATTTTAAATTTACGTCGGTCAAAGATTAAGTTTGCGTTAGATAAATTTCTTAAAAAATTAAAATTCTCATTGCGAGACGAGATCCTTACTAGTCAATCCACTCGAGATCCTCTTCAAGTCCAATGTTTCCTGAGGTGGAATGGAAACACGCTTAGGAGGTTAAAGATCTCCAAATCCTTAGTTTCTATTTGTCCTGGCATTGGACACAGTTTTCTCTTCTTCATCGGAGACAAGATTATTGAGGTGTTACAACACGATAGATTATTTGGGTTAAAAGTAGGTCACAATATGTTAGAGATTTTGTGGTTGTTATAAGATTTTATTGTTAAACCCAAAGGATGTGTGGGTTTACTTGAAAAAATGGTCACGAGATTGTTTCACCTGTGAGAGTTCCCGTGGGTTTTTTCCTGTGTGGAAAAAGCTTGGAAACGGTTGTTTTTTTACAAAACCGTGGCGGAGCATTTTGCTGTTGAGGCTGCGGCATTTTGGAAAAGAAACGGAAGTACACTTTCTAGAAGAAAAACAAGCGATTGCGCGAGGCTTCTCGCAGAAGCATGGCGGCTGCGTTTTCTAGATTTTTGCTCCGAAGAGCGACGTTCTTGGAAAGGGGGCTTTTCTCTCTCACTCTCTAAGATCTCTAATCCTTATTCTTGGGTTCGAAGGGACCATTTTTTTAAAAAAAACTCTTGTACAATAGTTTTTCACAGATTGACCAAGGAGTTCTTGTTCCCGAGGTTTTCATCAAGGAGGGATTATCTTCGTGCGGAGGTACGTCCTTGTAGCCGTTCTATCCTGGGGGAAGATCGTAGACTTCGTCACATTGGTACGAGGGGGACGATAACTTCTCTAAGGACAGTCCTTGCAGGCGACTCGACTAAGTGTTCTAAATTGATCTTTTTGTTCTTTATTTGTTACACTATCATGCATGTTATTTCCTTTTGGATTTGGATCGGATCTTGCCTATTCTTGTGGGACGACGTGTATATAACATTTGTGCCTTCATATCTTACATATGTTCATGTGATTATTTATTTCATGATCATTGTTATATTTCCAACAATCTTAGAGAATGTGATACATTATGTCGTCCATGTCATATGTGTTCGCACCCCGTGTGGATATGTCCGACATGCCCGAGAAATTCTCAGGATAGCACTTCAAGCGGTGGCAAGACCGTTGCAAGATTTGGTTTACCACAATCGGGTTTATTTCAGTTCTTGAGTCGGACTACCCTAAACTAGATAAGAATGATCCCAACAGTCATAAAGTAGTCGATGAGTGGAAGCAACGTGATCGTATATGTCATGGTTGCATTCTATTGGCATTGTCCAATGTGCTATTTGATGTATATAGTGGTTCTTCCTCTCAAACTGCTAAGTAACTGTGGGAGGAACTTGACAAAAAGTATAATACCGAGGACTTAGGCCTTGAAAAGTACTTCGTTGCTAAGTACCGAAAGTTTCAAATGGTTGAGGGTAAGTCAGTATCTGAACAGGCACATGAATTTCTACTGTTGCTTCATAGCTTAGCTGAAGTAGAAATGAAACTTCCAGAAAAATTCCAAGTGATGTCGATCATTGAGAAGTTTCCAAAGTCTTGGGAGGATTTTGGGATGTCTCTCAAGCATCGCAAGGGATCTCTCACTCTGGATGATTTACTTGTTGCTATAGCCATAGAAGAAGAACATAGAAATCAGAAGCCTGTGATGCCTGTTGAACTGAATGCAAATGTGACGACTGTTTCTAAGGCAAGAGATCCTAAAGGAAAAGGAAAATTTGAAAACATGAAGAACAAATCAAACATCAAAGGCAAGATCCAGAAGAAATAAAAAAAAACCATGTTGGGAGTGTGGACAGGTTGGTCATTTCATCCAGGACTGTCCTGTGAAGAAGGCTAAGAAGGCTGAAATTTTTTAAATCTTCTGGTCCCTAAGTCAATGTTGTGATTGGGGGGACTGAGCAAGCTTCGGGCTCCACCAGCGGATTGTATGTTTATGTTAACCCTCAAGTTTTCACTATATATGAACTAAATGAATGGATAGTAGACACGGGGGCTAATGTGCATGTATGTGTTGACAAGTCCGTGTTTGTGTCTTACCAGGCCATTCATGGCAGATCCGTGACGATGAGGAATGCTACTGCTTCCAAGGTGTTGGGGATAGGGCGCGTGGACCTGAGACTGCCTTTAGGACGTGTTCTCTCTCTACACAGGGTGCACCATGTTCCATCGATCCGGAGAAATATTTTGAGTGGTTCTGTTTTAGTAGAACATAGTTATGAATTGACATTCAAATGTAATAAAGTGGTGCTTCTTTATTTAGGGACTTTTATTAGAAAAGGATATTTATCAGATGGTTTGTTTAAATTTCATGTAGTCAATATTTTGAACAAGTGTGTGGATGACATTTATAATAGTTCTACTTCTTATTCTGTGAATATTGTGGAATCTTCTATATTATGACATGAACGTTTAGGACATGTAAATTATAATTCCTTTAAACGTATTATGAATCTGAATATGATCCCTGAGTATGCCATTGATAAAACTCATAAGTGTGATATTTATGTACAAGCTAAACAACCAAGAAGACCCTTTAATTCTATTGTTAGAGAGTCTGAGATTTTGGATTTAATCCACACAGATATTTGTGAATTTAATGGTGTACAAACGTGAGAACATAAGAAATATTTTATCACCTTTATAGATGATGGTAGTAGATATTGTTATGTGTATCTTCTTAAGTCTAAAGATGAAGTTTTATCCAACTTTATCATCTTTAAGGCTGAAGCAGAAACACAAACTTCCAAGGTTCTTAAAAGGATAAGGTCTGATAGAGGGGGAGAGTACACATCTAACATGTTTTCTGAATTTTGTCAAAGTCATGGCATAATTCATAAGGTTACTGATCCCTATTCTCCCCAGTCTAATGGGATTCCTAAACAAAAAAATAGAGTTTTTATAGACATGGTCAACTCTCTTCTCCAAAACTCTGGACTACCTAGTTATATGTGGGGGGATGCTTTGAATACGGCATGCCATATTCTGAACAAAGTACCAAAACTCTGGACTACCTAGTTATATGTGGGGGGATGCTTTGAATACGGCATGCCATATTCTGAACAAAGTACCCTTGAAACATAAAGACACTAGTCCAGAAGAGTTATGGAGAGGTAGGAAGTCTAGCTTCAAGTATCTTAGAGTGTGGGGCTGTCTTGCAAAAGTGTTAGTCCCTGAACACAAAAGAAAGAAGCTAGATCCAAAAACTGTTGACGTGGTCTTTATAGGCTATGCTGCTAACAGTTATGCATTCAGATTCTTAGTGATCAAATCTGAGATATCTGGAATAGTTGTTAACTCTATAGTTGAATTTCGTGATGCTACGTTCTACGAGGACGTGTTTCCCATGAAAATTGGTGTACCTTATCTAGTATCTTCTGAAGATGTTCCTTGCACCTCTATCTCTATTCCTGGTCATGTAGAAAGGATATCCAATGTGCTGGTTGAGACCTCCAATGCTAATCTTGACTCTACTGATCGAGAGGAATTGGTGAAACCAAGAAGGAGCAAGAGACCAAGAATTACCAAGGATTTGGGAAGTGATTTTATCACCAACCAGATTGAGGGTGATCCCCCTACTTTTCAAGATGCTATGGCTTCACTTAAGGTAAAGTATTGGAAGGAAGCCATTAAGAGTGAAATGGATTCCATTATCTCTAATGGTACATGGGAATTGGTTGATTTATCTCCTGGTTCTATGACTATTGGGTGTAAGTGGATTTTTAAGAAGAAATTACAACCTGATGGAAGCATTGACAAGTACAAAGCCAGATTGGTTGCCAAGGGGTTCAAACAAAAGGAAGTAATAGATTTCTTTGATACCTATTCCCCTGCTACTAGGATGACCACAATTAGAGTGCTTCTTGCATTGGCTTCTGTGTATGATCTCACTATCCATCAAATAGATGTTAAGACCGCCTTTTTAAATGGTGATCTTGAAGAAGAGATATACATGGATCAGTCTGAAGGTTTTGTGGCACATGGTAATGAAAACAAAGTTTGTAAGCTTGTTAAGTCTCTTTATGGGTTGAAGCAAGTCTCCAAACAATGGCATGAAAAGTTTGATAAGACTATATTATCTTTTGACTTTAGTGTCAATGAATTTGATAAGTATGTCTATACCAAGGTTAAAGGTGATGCTTGTATCATTGTGTGCCTGTATGTAGATGATATACTATTGTTTGGAACTTCTAATGGGATTGTGCATGAGACTAAGTCTTTCTTGAGTAGAATGTTTGAAATGAAAGATATGGGAGTAGCAAATGTGATTTTGGGCCTTAAGCTGATTCGTTCAGTTGAAGGGCTAGCAATTTCTCAATCTCATTATGTTGAGAAAGTCTTGGAGAAATTTGGCTATCAAAATTGTAAATCTGTTAGCACTCCTTATGATTCATCTAAAACATACTACAAGAACAAGAGTGGTGTACCAGTGTCTCAACTCAGGTATTCCCAAATCATAGGAAGCTTGATGTATCTTGCTAACTGTACTAGGCCTGACATTTCATATGCAGTGACCAGATTTAGTAGATATACTAGCTGTCCTGATCGTACTCATTAGGAGGGCTTGGATAGGATACTCAGATACCTTAAAGGTACTATATCCTTAGGCTTGCATTATGAGAAGTACCCTACTATTTTAGAAGGGTATAGTGATGCAAGTTGGATAGCCCAAAACTCAGGGAGTAACGGTGTCTCGGGGTATGTCTTTACCTTGGGAGGTGGTGATGTTGCCTGGAGGTCTGTAAAACAGATCATTTTATCTCGATCTACTTTTGAGGCTGAGCTGTGTGCTCTGGACATTACTGGAACAGAGGCTGAATGGATCAGGGGACTTCTTTCTGAGCTCCCATTGATAGGAAAGCCCATTCCTGCGATCTCGGTGCATTGTGATAGTATGACTACAATTGCCAAGATCAAAAGTTCAAAGTACAACCAAAAATAAAGGAGACATGTCCAAGTCAGATTGAAATCTATAAGGGAACTTGTGTCTCAAGGTGTGATCGCTGTTGATTTTGTTGGTACCAAGGACAATACAGTAGATCCACTGACCAAGGGACTTGATAAAAATCAAGTTCAAAAATCCAGATTGGGGATGGGACTGAAACCCATTGAGAATTCTACTATAGCAGCAACCCAACCTAACTAAGTGGAGATCCTATGAAGTAGGTTCAATGTGGTAACAACAAGCTATAGGGAGAATTATGTGACACTTTTATATTCAGTTGGTACTATTGTACCTGTGTGTCTCTCCCTTGATAATCTGTTCTAAGTGCCCGTACTGCAAGATAGGAAGGGTTTTGTGAAACTCTGAATGGGTTCGAGCCTATATTGGCAGGATGTTTGCAGTACATCCTTGGAGAAGCCCACCTATGTGAGTGTGACTGCGAGGCCGCAATTAAGGGAAGTGGGTTCTTCTTTATCAACACTCATGAATCAGGATAAGGGTGCATGGCCATAAAGCACCAACCTTGAAGATGATAGTCGGAACTTATATCTTATTGTTCCTAATAGAAATTCTTATAAAAGGAGCCAAGTTCAAGACTTAGTTCACTTCGGTTCTGTGGGAGTTGAAATTAAAAATTTAGGTGATGGTTCAAACCCGAAAGGTACCCTCACTGAAAGTAAGGTATGCTCTTCTTTTGTCGATCTAAGTTTTCTCACAAATTCCTTTGGATTTGTGGGGGAATGTTAGAGATTTTGTGGTTGTTATAAGATTTTATTGTTAAACTCAACGGATGTGTGGGTTTTCTTAAAAAATGGTCACGAGATTGTTTCACCTGTGAGAGTTTCCCGTGAGTTTTTTCCTGTGTGAAAAAATCTTGGAAACGGTTGTTTTTTTACAAAACCGTGGCTAAGCATTTTGCTGTTGAGGCTGTGGCGTTTTGGAAAAGAAACGGAAGTACACTTTCTAGAAGAAAAACGAGCGGTTGCGCAAGGCTTCTCGCAGAAGCGTGGTGGCTGCATTTTCTGGGTTTTTGCTCCGAAGAGCGACGTTCTTGGAAAGGGGGCTTTTCTCTCTCACTCTCAGGATCTCTAATCCTTATTCTTGGGTTCGAAGGGACCGTTTTTTAGAAAAACTCTTGTACCATAGTTTCTCACAGATTGACGAAAGAGTTCTTGTTCCCGAGGTTTTCATCGAGGAGGGATTATCTTGGTGCGGAGATACATTCCTGTAGTCGTTCTATCCTAGGGGAAGATCGTAGACTTCGCCGCATTGGTACGACGGGGCGATAATTTCTCTAAGGACAGTCCTTACGGGCGACTCAGTTAAGTATTCTAAACTGATCTTTTGTTCTTTATTTGTTGCACTACCATGCATCTTATTTCCTTTTAGATTTGGATCGGATCTTGCCTATTCTTGTGGAACGATGTATATATAACATTTATGCCTTCATATCTTACATATGTTCATGTGATTATTTATTTCATGATCATTGTTATATTTCCAACACAATATTGATTGAGCACGTTTTGAGTCAGATTAGGATATTTGGAAGTTTGGCATTCAGGTTGGATAAGATTAACCACAGTCGAGTTGGTGATCGGATTTGGTTGAATTTTGCATGGAAGTCTTTTGAGGTGGGTTAGGTTAGGGTTAACTAATTGCAAGCCGGGGGCTAACCCAATCTGAGTTGTAGTCCTGGAATTGGGGAGATCAAATTTGACAATTTGAGATGAATCACCGCGCGCATTGATCCCCAATCTCCGATGGGGTCGATTTTGTCATTTGTGAATCAATAAAATGCTTTAATGGGACGCGGTGGATTTTGAACTTTCTTCATAATTAGCTAGCTTCCTCATCAATGTTTAAGGTCGATCAGGATAATTAAGGGGGACGCGGTCGATCATGAGTTAGCTCCATCATCCCCTTTAATTTTATAATAATAAGAAGTTTAAGTGTCCAAGTGGCGCATCGGCCAAGGCTGCTCCACGTGAAGAACACAACATAAAATAGTGTTGATGACTGCCCAAGGAAATTAAGATGTGCTTGCAATGTGAATTATTACGGGCCCGACCGAATGACAAGTTTGTGGGAATTGAAACTCACTCCTCTGAAGAGTACATCATGTGTTGGAGTAATAAATTAGAGTGCATAAAATCACATTGACGCAGGACGAAAACGGTTTACTCCATCAAAATAATTTGAGCTCTCATCGACATTTTATCAAACATATAACATGTTACAAATCTCTACTTTCTAACTCAAAATAGATAGAATTATATGTCAGATCTTGATCAATAAGTAGAAGAGCAATTGCAAACCGAACTTGGTGAAATACTAGTTGGTGTAGCGGTGGCTGACGTAGGAAGGACATCTAGACACTCCGCAGATCAGTGGTGATTGTTGGCATTGATGGTCCCAATCGGAGCAGACCAGCGACAATACACGGATGCTGGGTGCTACTATAGCCATGGTAGAAGTGCAGCTGGTGGGTGCGTGAAAGTCGCTCGTGTTGACTCCAATTAATGCAGCTGGAGGCAATCTCGAATGTGTGGCGGCGGCTCTGTTGCAGTCTCGTTCCGCCGTTTTTACATATAGAAGATGGAGGAGGAAATCAACCGTGAAAAGGGTACGGTGGGGAATATGACAATAGAATTAAATGTGAAGGGAGAAGAGATGGTTTTCTTTTTCAGATATGGTCACCGTGAAGCTCCTTTTGTGGGAATCAGAAAGGCTATAAAAGAAGACGAAGGGAAAAGGAAAAGAGCAGGGAGTTTGGGGAATCGGCCTCACGCTAGAAGAAAATGGAGATAGGTATCGACATCAAGCCAGAAATAAGATGGAAGAGGACTTGACATCTTGCCAGAGAAGAACACACGACGGCGCATTCAACATATCAATTTTTTTCTAACCATTGATTAACCTTAATTAAGATTACCATCTCTTTATTTATAGAGAAATAAAATTACAAATAAACCCTTTTTGTTTTGCTTTAACATCAAAATATCTCTACTCTTAAAATAAATAAAAAATATCACAAAATAAAATAAACTCCTAAACAAATCTTTACTCACCTAACAGCTCACAATTTATTGAAATAAAAATAACCACAAACTGCCTACGAAAATATAGAAAAATAAAAATTTGATCCTCAACATAGATATCTTCAACGGTTCCCAATAAATCAGCATCATCCTTTGTAAATCGGTCAGGTCGCTCCGCATCAATCTCCCCTGGTTCGAAAAAATTCGTTCACAAAATTTAAAATATCGAAGAAGCACAATGAGGAAGGCATAAGTACCATAACCAATAATAGTAACATCAATAGCCATAAACTCAATATGAACTTGTGACTTTGTAAAGTCGCAGAAATCTGACCAAATGAGATCCACGCCTTGCAAATCAATATCAGCTCTTATAGAGGAAAATCTTGAATGAACATCAAGTTGTGGGTGCCAATCAACTAGATCACATGTAGAATAAAACCTAAGATCCACAACTGAATATGGCTCATGGGCAGTATACGTCTCAAACACCAGATCAGAAATCAAATTCAACTCAGACTTAACAAACAACATATGATCCCATGAGTCAAGTATCGGCTTCTGAAGTAGATCCATACTAGAAGGAATATAAATCTCTTCAAAAATAGACTCACAAATCATATCCAATTCAAACTGCAAGAAGAGGTCGTGATCCCAAAAATCAACAATCTATAAAGCAACATCCTGACTATCTATAACCTCTGCTGGAGATAAAATAACTTCTGGGACGTGATCAATCACAGGGAGTTGTTCCTCATTTAATTCTACTTTTGATTGGCATTCAAGATCTTAGTGCGCACCCTATCTTTGCGGATGAGATAATAATAAATTATGAAAAATAAACTTACCCTGCAAGGTATCATGTCTCAAAATGCAAGTTTTTCTTTCTGAATGAATAATAGCACATCTTTCTTCTAACCAATTACTTCCTAAAATAATGCATGTGTCAGCCATTGACCCAATGTCACATCAAACTCCATCATCATACGTGACTGTTTTGAATTTCTTATAGAACTCCACAAATACACAGTCACCCTCGATAACAATTTCTCCAATCTTTGCAAGTGACTTAACAATGTCAGGTGAAATCCAATTTCCATCTTCCGACTCATGTAAATCGATTTCTCCACATTCTCCATTAGGTATATATGCATCAAATATAATTGGGAGAGGAAGCATACCGAATATATAACTGTAGGACCTCAACTTATGAAAACAAGTTGATTCCCTTAAGCTCTGATACCAATTTGACATAGGACGAAAATGATTTACCCCATCAAAATAATTTGAGCTCTCATGGGCATTTTATCAATCATATAATATGCTATAAATCTCTGCTTTCTAACTCAAAATTGACGCGGCGGCGACGTGGAAGACGGATCGACGGCACTCCGGGACACGAACAGGACGGGACGGATAACTGCTATCTCACACAGCTCGGCCTCACGCCGGACGGTCTCACACCGGGCGATGCTCAATCCTCACAAAAGAGAAGAGAGAGAAGGGAATAGCACAAGGGCAAGATGCACCTATGTGTTAACAAAACTTGTTTCTTTCCATTCATTCATATCTCTCGTAACACACAATGGCCTCTTTATATAGGAAAGAGCCAATATATAAAAAATCCTTAAGACTCTACTTATTTGTATATATATCCTAGCCTAACAAGACAACTCACCAACCCACTATTGACTTATGGGTTTAATATAATTAAAATACAACAACTTTTGCCTAATAAAATAAAAGTAAATATATGTAGTAAAACATGTATTTTACACACGTACAAACACGTACAAATACTCAATACTCAAAGATATAAATACACACAAGTATAACTACTCAGTATGCCGGGTCTTCAGTCGAGTCTCCGAGCCATAAGCTCGGTGTCGGGCCAGTGCGGCGTCGGCTCCGAGTAGTGGGCCCAGTAGTGGACCCGGTGTCCCCACCAACCCTCTCGGGGCGGCTGGAACTCGACTCCGTCGAGTAAGGGGGGACACTGCTGTGGTAGTGCTCCAGCAGATCTGGATCGAGGCGCTGGAGATCGTCCCGGCTGATCCAGGAATCATCAGAAGGTGGACGGTCCCGCCAGCGGACAAGGTAGCGCTGGTACACCCTGCTCCGTGTAGTGGTCACCTGCTCATCCAGTATCCTCTCAATGTGCTCGCGCGGTACTCTCGAGGCTGTGGGACGCACAGGGGTTGGCTCACTCTCAATGGGAGGAGAAGACTCGAAAGGGTCACTAGGAATCGCTGTGGGTTCCTTGTAGGCCACTAGGTCAGCCACATTAAAGGTTGAGCTAATCCCATATTCGGGAGGTAAGTCCACAACATAAGCATTGGAGCTAATCTTCCGCAGAATTGGGAAGGGTCCATCACTACGGGCCTGCAACTTTTTAACGGCTCCCGAGGGGAGTCGTTCGGGTCGGACCCGTACCATAACCAAGTCACCTTCTTGAAATTCATGGTGACGCCTATGCGAATCAGCCAATTTTTTATAAGTCTCATAACTGAGGTTTATTTGCTTGCTAATTGACTCATGCAGACTTTTGACATGTTGTGCAAATTCCTCAGCTGACTTGGACGTTCTAGACTCGAGGGGAAGGGGAATGAGATCCACAGGTTTCCTAGGTTTGTAGCCATGCACGACCTCAAATGGACTCATGCCTATGGACCTATTGATGGAGCTGTTGTATGCAAATTCGGCTCTGGGCAAAAGAAGATCCCAAGTGCCGGAATGTTCCCCTACAAGACACCTCAACAGATTCCCTAAACTCCTATTGACGACCTCAGTTTGCCCATCGGTTTGGGGGTGATAGGCAGTGGAAAACTTCAGTTTGGTGCCAACTAGGTGCCAAAGTGTCTTCCAAAAATAGCTAGTGAACCGGACATCCCGGTCAGACACGATGGTTTGGGGAAGACCATGCAGACGCACGACTTCATCAAAGAATAAATGGGCTACTCTAGATGCATCAGATGTTTTGGAACATGCAATGAAGTGGGCCATATTAGAGAACCTATCAACGACAACAAAGATGGAATCATGCTTGTGAGCAGTGCGTGGTAACCCCAGGATAAAATCCATGCTCACATCAACCCATGGTCGATCAGGAACGGGGAGAGGAGTGTAGAGACCAGTGTTCTGTTTGACCTGTTTGGCCATCGTGCATGTCCTACACTGGGCTACAATCTTGGCCACATCTCTCTTCAGGCCAGGCCAATAGAAGTGCTCCTCCACAGAATGGATGGTCTTGTTGCGGCCAAAGTGACCAGCAAGACCTCCAGCATGTATTTCCCAGACTAGAAAATCCCGAACAGAAGTCCTCGGGACACAGAGTTGCTGCCCTCGAAATAGAAAACCATCATGAAGTAGATAGTCAGCAAATGTTGTCGAGGATCCAGCAGACAGAGCAGAATAGGCAGGGCCAAAATCAGGACACTCTTCATAGAGTTCCTTCATGCGGTCAAATCCGGTGACCTCTACCCGAACAGTGGAAAGAAGGGAGACCCTTCGACTCAAGGCGTCGGTCACCTTATTGTCCTTTCCAGCCTTATGTTTTAGGACAAAGGTGAAGGACTGGAGGAACTCTATCCACCGACCATGCCTAGGGTTTAAACCCTTCTGAGAGCTAAGGAATTTCAAAGCCTCGTGGTCTGAGTATAAGACAAACTCTTGTGGTAAGAGATAGTGTCTCTAGTGTTTAAGGGCTTGGACCACGGCATAAAACTCCTTATCATAGGTAGAGTATCGAAGCTTTGCATCAGAAAGCTTCTCGCTGAAATAAGCCACAGGGTGGCTCTCCTGGCTAAGCACTCCACCTATTCCTACGCCAGATGCATCACATGAAACCTCAAAGACTTTGGAAAAGTCTGGTAGGCGGAGGACAGGGGCTTTGGTCATAAGCTCCTTTATGGCAAGAAAAGCCTGGGAGGCAGCTTTGGTCCACTCAAAATTTTCCTTACAGATGCAATCCGTAATGGGTGCCATAATGGTGCTAAATCCCTAGATGAAACATCTGTAGAAGGTGGCTAGCCCGTGGAAACTTCGAACGTCATGGACATTCTGGGGCTCTGGCCAGTCTACTATAGCTCGGACCTTGGATTGGTCCACAGACACTCCATGACTCGAAACCACAAATCCGAGAAAAGTGACCCGGTCTGTCATGAATTCACACTTAGTCAGGTTGGCAAACAGGGTTTCTTTCCTCAGGGTCTCGCAGACCTCCCTCAAATGGTGAATGTGGTCCTGAGGGTTGTGGCTATAAATGAGGATGTCGTCAAAGTAGACGACAACAAAGCGACCAATGAGGGGTCGAAGGGTTTCCGTCATAAGCCGCATGAATGTGCTGGGGGCATTGGATAGTCCAAATGGCATGACGAGCCACTCATACAGACCTTCTTTGGTTTTGAAGGCTGTCTTCCACTCGTCCCCTAGTCGAATCCGGACCTGGTGATAGCCACTTTTCAAGTCAATTTTGAAAAAGATAGTGGCTCCACTCATCATGTCAAGCATGTCATCAAGACGGGGAATGTGAAATCTATACTTGACAGTGATTTTGTTGATGGCGCGGCTGTCAACACACATCCGCCAGGTGCCATCTTTCTTTGGTGTGAGCAAGGCAGGAACAGCACATGGGCTCTTACTCACCCTGAGGAAACCTTTGTGGATAAGGTCCTCGACAATCCTTTGGAGCTCAGCATGCTCCTTGGGGTTCAACCTGTAGTGGGGAAGGTTGGGTAGGGTGGACCCGGGGACAAGATCAATGGCGTGTTGAACATCACGCATGGGAGGGAGTGTTGAAGGCAGGTCTTCCGGGAAGATGTCTTGGAAGTCCCGCAGGATTGCCTGGACTTCGGGTGGGACGGAGACCTGGGACTCCTCAGAGGTAATGGTGACGACAACAGCCCAGACTGGGGCACCCTCGGCAACCTCTCTATTCATCTCACGAACACCTATGAAGTTAAGGCGCCTAATCGGGTCATGGTCAACCTTAGGGGCCTTAGGGATGGACATGACAGGTGTAGGAGAGGAGGGAATGGGAAGCTTCCCTTTGGTGGGGGTCGGAACATTCTCCCGAATTTTGGGGGATGCAGTGGGTGTGGAGGTAGGACTCTTTCCCGTGACCACCTTTGGGGGTGTTGGGAGCAACTGAATCCGCTTCCCATTGTGAGAGAAAGAACACTCATTGGACCGACCGAATGTAGTAAGGTCTACATCGTAGATCCACGGTCGTCCTAGGATGATGCTACCGACCTTCATGGACACTACGTCACATAGGATCTGTCCTTGGTAGGATTGAAATTGGATGGGAATGACACACGTAGTGGTGACTGGAATAGACGTGTCGTCAACCCAAGCCACGTTGTACGGCCTAGGATGAGGATCAGTAGGTAGACCTAGACGGGAGACAAAGTCTGAAGAGACTGCATTGATACAGCTCCCGTTGTCGAAGATCACCTTGCAGGGTTGGGTTTTCACCATGATATAGGTTTGGAAGATGGAGGTTCGACGCCAGTCGTCCTCCTGTGGGTGTGCCAGGATGCAGCGGACCACACCCAATCTTTCATGGTTAGAACTCTCGGCAATATCTCCCACTTGCATGTACTCGACATGCGTGCCATCATATCCTGCATCTAACTCCTCAAACTGGGTGATGAGATCGGGATCGGCCTCATATCTCTCAAGGGTTTCTCCTTTTTGAGGTGGAAGCTCCATGAACTGGGGGTCGGTGATAACCAAGGCTCGGGTTGGGCAATTGGTGGCAATATGCCCTAGGTTATGACATCTGAAGCATCGGACTCCCGAGATAGGGGCTGGTTGGGAGGTGCTAGGGACGATTCCTTTACCCTTGTCATCTCTCCTCTCAACAGGTGGAGTGTACTCCAGCCTAGGCACAGCTGCGGGTGCAGGTAATGGGTTCCGTGGGAAAGGAGCCGTAGGGGCAACGGCCCTAAGTGGGGTAGCAGTAGGGACGTAGGAGGTGGAGGGGCCAGCTCTCTCAGTATAGCGGACTATGGGGTTCCGGGGTTCAGGTTGGCGGTAGATGGGAACCCGCGGTGGGGCCACCCTTTGAAACCTCTCAACATCTCGTGCAACCTGGTAGGCGTGCTCGAGGGTGTTAACCTCCCGCAAGAATAATTCCCGCTGAATACTCTCGTGTAAGCCAGCCCTAAACCGAGAGAGGGTGACAGAGGCATCCTCCATGACTCGACTCCGAAGGAAGTAGTCATCAAATTTGGTGATGTACTCGTCCACGGACTTTCCATCTTGGGTGAGTTTCTGCCATTGGTCTAAAAGACGCTGATGGTAGGAAGGTGGCAGATACTTCTCCCTCAATTTCTCCTTCATTTCTTCCCACGTGCCAATAGGCTCCTCTCGTCTCCGTGCTAGGAGATTCTCGACATTGCACCAGTAAGTTTTGGCTTGACCCAGGAGTTTCATTTTGGCAAACCTCACCCTTGTGGCAGGGGTCATGCGGCGATGCCAATCAAAATATTGGTCCATCCCGGTCTCCCACTCAAGGTATGTAGCGGGGTTGAGGGACCCATCAAAACTTGGGGCGTCAATCTTGACGTTCCGTAGGATGATATCTTCATCGTCGTGGTCTCTCTCTCGAGGCGTACGGGCCTCTTGCTCTCTACCTGGGGGAGCCTGATTCGGGCGGACTTGCTCTCTTTCCTCCCTAGGATTGGCTACGGGATTACCGTGGCCATTCACTCTTCCTTCCTCCCCTTTTAATCGATCCTCTAAGGCTCGGATCCTCTTATCGAGTTCCGTCCGTAGTTGGCCTATGGATTCCTCAAAGTGGGCCACGAGATTATGCTCGAGCTGGACTAGCATAGCAGTCACGCTCTCTTGATCCATGGGTAGCGTTGAGGGGCGCTCTAGACGGCCAGATGAATTCCTAGACCAACGTGGCATGCACGACCTCGGACGTAAATGATGCAATCCTAGGACCGAGAATTAGCAAGCTATAGATTTGAATTTTGTTGGCTAATTGGCAAAGGGCCAAGTTTGAAGGGACTGGTCAGGGAGAGTTGCTCGCCCGTAGGCGAAGTAGTTGTGGAACTACCCCATGACAATTAGGGTGCCCTAATGTGACAGTCTAGGGCCTAAAGGATAGGTGCAAGCAAGCACTCTCTCACCGTCCACAGCGAGGCACTCAGAAGACTAGCTGACTGAAAAGTCTAGCTCCGATCGGAGACGAGGGCGAGCGGAGACGTGCGGGCCCGCACGGCGTCGACGAAGCTTGAGCGGTTACAAAGCATTCACTCCACGCAGGGAGGATTGAATTATTACAAATTGCTTAAATTTCCCGCACAGGGGAACAAATCAGTCTAAATTCTCCGCGCAGGGAGACTCTCGGGCACTGACACTCCGTAAATTACGGACTGTGTGTCGGCGACCGGACGACTTAGACGCCGATCGATCCGCAGTTGTGGACTCGGATGCCACAATTACTAATTTAATCAAGGGGTATAGATATAGATATAAGTATATATATAATATAATATATCTAATATATATTAATCAACTTTTTTTTTAATATCTCTTTTTTTTTTGACCTTACCCCAATCTTCTTCTGCGTGTGTCTCTCGCCTGTGACTAAAAGTCACCAAAGGAGGCGGTCAACACGGGGGAAGGGGGGGGGGGGGGGGGAGAAGCCAGCACAGGCGGGCGTTGGTCCGTACGCGGGGGCGAACCGGGGGCAGCCAGGCCGGGCGGGCGCGGGGGTGCCTGCGGGCGCAAACGGCGAGGCGGCAGCGGCCGTGGGCGCAGGTGCAGGGCCCGATGGCGCGGGCTCGGTGCGGCCGGGTGCGCGGCGGGCACGGTGCCGGGCGTGTGGCCGGGCGCGCAGGGGCGCGTGGCCGGCGCGCAGGGGTCGGGCGCGCAGGGCGCGTGCCGGACGGCGGCGGGGCGCGCGCAGGCGGGGGCGCGCTCGGGCGCGGGCGGGCACGCGCGCGCTCGGGCGCGCTCGGGCGCAGGCGGGCGCGCTCGGGCGCAGGCGGGCGCGCGCTCGGGCGCGCTCGGGCGCGGGCGCGCTCGGGCGCGGGCGGGCGCGGGGCCGTGCGCGGAGGCGGTGCGGGGCGGAGTGCGGCGGCGGGTTATGGCCGTTGCGGCGTGCCGGGATTCAAATCCCGGCACGGGCGACGATGCAAGGGGCGAACACTTTTTTTTTTCTTCTCAGTCTGTTATGCGCACGAGAGGGAAGGGAGGGAGAGATAGACAGAAATAGAGAGGGAGAGAGAATAACAGAGTGAGAGAGTAATTAACGGGAGAGAGAAACAGAAGGGGGTGATTAGGGAGAGAGAAAGGGAGATTAACGGGGAGAGAGAGAAATTAGCGAGAGAGGGAATCCGTGAGAGAGAAAGTAGGGAGTGGGATTAACGTGAGAGAGAGAGAGAGTGTACTGAGAGAAAGAGAGATATTAACGGGGGAGTGGGGAAATTTTTTTTTTTCAACTTCTTTCCCGTAGACAGAAGAACTTAATGTTCTTCACTCTTCTCCTCTCAAGTAAGATCTCTCTTTTTTTTTTCTGCTAATTTTTTTTTTCACTCTAGCAACCTAGAGAGAGAAAGAGAGAGAGAGACGCCGGAGACGTCGGGTCGACGGAGGCGCCGTTTGTTGGGCTCTGATACCAATTTGACGCGGCGGCGACGTGGAAGACGGATCGACGGCACTCCGGGACACGAACAGGACGGGACGGATAACTGCTATCTCACATAGCTCGGCCTCACGCCGGACGGTTTCACACCGGGCGACGCTCAATCCTCACAAAAGAGAAGAGAGAGAAGGGAATAGCACAAGGGCAAGATGCACCTATGTGTTAACAAAACTTGTTTCTTTCCATTCATTCATATCTCTCGTAACACACAATGGCCTCTTTATATAGGAAAGAGCCAATATATAAAAAACCCTTAAGACTCTACTTATTTGTATATATATCCTAGCCTAACAAGACAACCCACCAACCCACTATTGACTTATGGGTTTAATATAATTAAAATACAATAACTTTTGCCTAATAAAACAAAAGTAAATACATGTAGTAAAACATGTATTTTACACACGTACAAACACGTACAAATACTCAATACTCAAAGATATAAATACACACAAGTATAACTACTCAGTATGCCGGGTCTTCAGTCGAGTCTCCGAGCCATAAGCTCGGTGTCGGGGCAGTGCGGCGTCGGCTCCGAGTAGTGGGCCCAGTAGTGGACCCGGTGTCCCCACAAAAAATAGATAGAATTATATGTCAGATCTTGATCAATAAGTAGAAGAGCAATTGCAAACCGAACTTGGTGAAATACTAGTTGGTGTAGCAGTGGCTGGCGCAGGAAGGACGTCTAGACGCTCCGCAGATCAGTGGTGATTGCTAGCATTGATGGTCCCAATTGGAGCGGACCAGCAACAATACATGGATGTTGGGTGCTGCTATAGCCGTGGTAGAAGTGTCGCGGGTGGATGCGTGAAAGCCGCTCGTGTTGACTCCAATGGGGCTGGAGGCGATCTCGAATGTGCATCGGCGGCTCTGTTGCAGCCTCGTTTTGCCGTTTTCACATATAAAAGATGGAGGAGGAAATCAACAGTGAAAAGGGTACGGTGGGGAATATGACAATGGAATTAAATGCGGAGGGAGAAGAGATGGTGTTCTTTTTCAGATCTAGTCACCGTGAAACTCCTTTTGTGGGAACCAGAGAAACGTTGTAAAAGAAGATGAAGGGAAAAGGAAAAGAGCAGAGTGTTTGGGGAATCGGCCTCACGCTAGAAGGAAATGGAGATAGGGATTGGCATCACGCCGAAAAGAAGATAGAAGAGGACTTGACATCTCGCCAGATAAGAACACACGGCGGCGCATTCAACGTCTCAATTTTTTTCTAACCATTGCTCGACCATAATTAAGATTACCATCTCTTTATTTATAGTGAAATAAAATTATAAATAAACCTTTTTTTATTTTACTTTAACATCAAAATATCTCTACTCTTAAAATAAATAAAAAAAATATCACAAAATAAAATATACTCCTAACCAAATCTTTACTCACCTAATAACTCACAATTTATTGAAATAAGAAATAATCATAAATTATCTACAAAAATATAAAAAAAATAAAAATTTGATACTCAACATAGATATCTTCAACGATTCCAATAAATCAACATCATCCTTTGTAAATCGGGTCACGCATGACCCATGAGGTGGGCAACCTGGCACATATTATACGATCGAAGAGGACAGAGGGTTTGTCTCAAATAATGGCCCCCAACGGCGGCAGGGACCCAGCATTAAAAACAGTGGCTTCCTTTCTTACTATAAACAATTCCTTTTGATAGACGATGAGTTTAAATAAGTGAGATAGATGCAAGTTTCATTCTCGCTTATATCAACAAATGACCAGGTTAATCTATTCCTTTGCCTACTTCAAAAGTCACACACATCATAAGACACCAAGATCCTCTTAAAAAGAGGGGGAGACCCCCAAAATCTCAAGTTTCTCATTGATAAATTAAAAATTAAGGTACTTATTCCATGACTCTATAGACAGGACACTTAAAGAAGGGTTTGGCCTCTTCTACTCTACATCCTCCAACATATTGAGAGAGAGAGAGAGAGAGAGAGGAACAGAGACCAAACAGATACATTTGCAGGGAGGACTAATACATGTTTTAGTATCGCCCAAGTTCCGTAATCTCTCCTTTTTCTTCCTTTTTTTTTGTCGTTCTTTTTTTTTAGGTTTTAATCCCCACTGTGTGAAGAACCCAGAACACGCCACTTCTCGAGGTACCTCTGAGCGACTAGGGCCCCTCTCTCTCCTGTGCGCATGCACGCACCATGGCGGCCGTGGCAGCCTCAGTGGTGGTGGTGCTGTTGCTGCCGTTCCGCGCCCGCGGCCCGGCCGTCCGACCAGACGAGCACACGCCACAGCGGCCGCCTGCGCTTGGCGGTGTGCGCCGACAGCTCCATCTCCGTCCTCAACATCTCCCACATCACCTGCACGTCCTGGTACCCGCAGGTCTGCACGTCGTCATGAAGCCTCATGATCCCCGGCCCTGCCTCGCAACACAACAAACATGTAGCCTAGCCAGTTAATTAGCCACCATATATAGAAACAAGCGCGAGGTTAGCAAGCTTCCATGCTCTGAGCATGTGTGGGCGCGGCAGCGCCGTGACAGAGGCCGCCATGCAAAGAAAGGAGGGACTGGGTCCGTGTGTGTGGGTAACCCACCGGTGGTGGGATTTCACCGGCCGTGAAGTGAAGCCTCACGGGCGACCTGCCCCAGCTGAATACGACACCACCTGAAAGCAATGCCGCAACTGTAACTGGTGATTTGATTGATACCTTCGCACGGCCCATGCAGGGGAGGCATAACAGGACAGGACACGGGAATCAAACAAGAACAAGAACAAGGTTAACGTGGTTCCAACAACCCATGTGGGCTGGGAAGTCGAGGCACCGGCGTAAACAACCTAGTCAGCTGTGGCGGGGAGGGCATCTGAGTCTGACATTGCTAGTTTTCCTTTTCTTTTTTGTGTCCCGTGGCCCCTTGGACAGTACTACAGGGCACTGATGGAGACTCCATTAATGGGATCCTCGCAGGGATCAAGCACGGCGGGTCGTGGGTCATTCAACGGGATGGAGGAGGTGCTTCCTTACTCCGAAGAGTCGCATCCATGAGCAATCACATCATGGCTTCATTAACGACGACCGTGCACAGCCAGCAGCTGTTCCTATATATTGACGAACAGCGCCAGCCCTACTATTGCTCAACAGGAAAACAAGGTGTCCTCGGGATGAACATATTAAAGCCTTGTGCACAGAACGACACAAATAGCAAGAATCTTAAATAATGCGTTTTCTTGCTTGTTATGAGAAATCGTGGAATTACCGTCGTTTCATGGAAATAGCTTCATATGTACTTACTCTTGTTGGAACATGTCCTCGTACCTAAACCATGCCTGGGTTAACTCGCAAATCATAATTTAAAATGAGGAGACAATAGATTTATATATTGCCAAATTTCAATCTCCTTACCTCTTCTTCTCTCCTAAAAAATCCTAGAAATAATAATCTGACGATTTGAAAAGGCTTGATACAAGTATACTTGCAAGAGTGGCTTTTACGGAATAAAAAAAATCAATTTTCCAATAAAAGGTTACAGGTATCGGAATCCATGTAGCTACTTTCTCATGGATTTTTTTTTTTGAGAAAATATATATGCTTTTAAGTGCATGCGGATATGAAACGAGAGTAAAAAGACACATCTACCCTTCCAATGGATCACATCCAGGAACGAGATACTCTGCACCGCGGTGCAATATGTGCCTCCTACCTGGGCTATTTTGTAACGGACATAAGTCGGCTTCTCATTGGCCACGCATCGTGGAAGGTAAGGTGTGCTTGTTAATAATAATTACGGGGAATAATTCTCCGCCTCTCTTTACTCCATTTTCCTGATATTTTTGGCCGCAGAGAGCCGGCCCCCCATGGACGGTAGGGAGATCCGGTAAAAAGACGACGATGACCCCCGACCATGGGGAAAAAAGAAGGGAATCTTAAAATAAAAAAATCGCAAGCATAAAAACTAATAATTTAAAAATAAAAATAAAAGAATTTTGCTATGCCACGGCGCAGAAGAGCGCGGAGGAAAAAAGAATTTTTTGCGCATATTACTAGTGTAATAATTAAAAAATAAATGTGAACAGACGTAAACACCGTCCACACCGTGGGCAAACCATGCAAAGCTCCCACAGCATAGCAGAAGCACGGAAGTGGCAGGGAGTCAGGGACTGCTCCTCTGGTCCGGGGGTGGGGCCCGGCTGGTGGGGGTAGTCTGAAATTTCGAGGTCTTCTGGAACAAGAAATTAGAATTCG
This sequence comes from Amorphophallus konjac, assembly GCA_022559845.1. Lineage (NCBI taxonomy): Eukaryota > Viridiplantae > Streptophyta > Magnoliopsida > Alismatales > Araceae > Amorphophallus > Amorphophallus konjac. Next base: position 2,059,749 of record CM040121.1, on the reverse strand, counting down.
GAAACAGAAGGGTTGCGCCAGCGGACTGATCAGAGGAGAATGATAAATAATTGCAGATAAACCCAGGAACGATGGTTGCGGCTAGAACACGATTCGTTTGGGGATCGAAGAAAAGGGGCAGGAACAGCCAGCCGCCGGCGGGGGGGTGGGGGAGCGGAATAGATGGCTGAGGAGCAGGGAGAACGATCGTACTATATTATAGGCTTTGGTGGCCAGTACTCACCGGAGTTCCGGCCGGCCTTGACGCGGGCGGCGACGAAGATCCAGGCTCGCTTCACGGGGCACGCCACCTTCTCCCACCACGCCATCACACGGATCCTAATCTTCTTCCTCCCGAAGAATCGGATGCCCGGCAAGCTGGAGGCGCCTCCTTCGTCCCTTGCCCACCCCATATATGCCTCCTCGCGCCCGCCACCCCTCACCCCGCTTCCTCGCCGCGACCACGACAGCACCCTGTAACGCGCCCACTGGAGACAGAGAGAGAGAGAGAGAGAGAGAGAGAGAGAGAGAGGGGTGGGTGAGAGGGGTCAGGGGAAGGGAAGGAATTTGGTGTTCGGAGAAGGGAAGGGAGGGTTAAAATACGCCGCGGCTCCACCAACTCCTCCGCCAAATCTCGCCACGTTTCTCGTGACTGGCGCCAGACGCCGCCTTGCCGTAACCTGCTCTCTTTTTTCCCGTTATCTCATCGCTTCGCCCGCGGCGCAACCCACCCGGGCCTCCGGCTTTCGTATCTACTATCTACAACCCCCCCCCCCCCCCCCCACCTTTTGAGAGCTACCCCTCTCCCTTATCCGATGGCTACCGCTCACCACACCGTTCATTTATTCCTTCCAGTCGTCCCACTCTTTGGCGTGTGCCCAGTAAAAAATGTGAGCCACTGTTTGAAATTGACTCGATTAACTTCAGTATCAAGCGTTTGGTTTTTGATCTGTTTAACCAAGTAAATAACTCGAAGTTTAAATGAGATAGTATTTGGTTGTGTAAGATTCGATTATGCTTGTTCGGTAGTTTGGTTTGTGTCCATTTCAAAAAAATTTGTCTCTGAGCCAATTCTAATCTGCCTAACAACGTGATTGATATGCCTAGATAAGATATAAATATATCTCTTGAGTCTGACTAATTATTTGGTTAAACTTGTAAATGTTAAATAGTTTAATCTCGATGGGCACTCAACAAGCTCAAACTAATTTTCGATCAATCTCAAAGATAAACGAGTCGTACTTGCAAGAAGGATAACACACTACATGAGGGAGTGTGTAATAATGAATTTGGAGATTTCGTTGCCCCTTTCTCTTTCTCTTGAGAGGATCATAACACACATTACAACATAAGGGAATGTTTGAAGGAATTTTTATTGGAAGGTAATTTTATCCTTATTTTCTAAAATATTAAGTATAAGTACTGATTCAAGTACTTACTCAAATATAATTCTTTCCACAGTTTAATATCCACTCTTCAAATGGTTAAGCTGAAACTTAATCAACTTAATCAAAGGATTGATGGTTGACCGCCACGTGGCACCGATCGTTGCGGTTCCCGTGACCTCCTCTGGGATGCAGACGGACGCGGACGACCATCCACCCGACTCCGGGAAGGCTGTGCACACGTGTCGCGAGGCGGCTGGAGGAATCTGATGAGACACGCGTCGTCAAGAGAACATCCCGACGACGCTGTGGGGTGGTCCAATGCGGTCCCCGTCGAAGTGCGAGGCTTCCCGCCAATAAGGGCCCCCCGCGCCGCCGCCCACCCGGCGAACCGGGGTGCCACCCGGCGAGACGGGCTGCCGTTCGAAACCCACCTGCATCGATATAAGCAAACGTGATATCGTGCGTATATTTTAAACATAAATATTTTTCTTAACCAGGAAAGTGCGTCATTTCCAAAATATTCTCCTCCATTTGCATCGTGACGTGATTAACTTTTCACGGATAAAATAAGTGGTTTCAATGGGACGAGAGAAGAAAGAAAAGCACGTACACAGCACATAATATTACTGTGAAGGGAAAAAAATCAACAAATAAATAAAATGAGAAGATGATTTTATGCATATGCCTATGCAAGTTTTTTGCAAAATGGACTGCGATGGGAATACAGAAGTGAGAAAGTTATCAACATGTGGGCAATATTGACACCCAGCATGAAGAGAAAAGACAAACACTACACGACAGAGATGGCCTTCGTTTCCTTGTAATCTTCACAACCTTCTTTGTACACAATAATGTATCTTTTGACCAATAGATGATAGAGATGGTCTTCATTTCCATATAATCTTCACAATTTTATCTGTAAATAATGATGTATCTTGGCCATCTAATTAATATCTTGTACTCGTTTACTAAAGAACCTAGACCCCCTTTCTCTCAAGCTGAGTAGAATCAAACTACTCCAGAGTACGATATTATTGCGACACATAAAATTTGACTTGGTGACTATTTAGTTGAGGATCATGATCATGACGACGATGACGAAGAGTGTCCATCACGGCATTCGGGCCTTTGACCTCAGTCTTTGCTTCGGTGTAGTATTTCTTGAAAGGTTCATACTATCCGTAAATATCAAGTGATGATTTTCTCCCAATTGGGCTCGCTTGCAATCGTCGCATGTTTTAATGTAGATTTTTCTTTGTTTCATTAGACCGTCGTATCCATTGTAATACGAAAGAAGGGATAACAATACTTTCAATAGAGAGCAAATAATGTTATTTGCCAAAAATAAGGAAGTTAATACTTGGCATACTTTCTCTGCCTTTGAATAGAGAGCAAATAATGTTCAATGTCATACAAGAAAGAAGAGCCAGAATCGCAACTTTTACGGAACCCAAGACCCTGAAACCTCCCTGTTGCGAACGAGAGCGGCTACAACCCTTCCACTATGGACTTGTTTATTTCATTGTAAAAGACCATAAATTTTTGTAATATTTTATTTTATAGAAATTCTGGTTGTTTGTTTAACTGCAAAATAATGTAAATAGAAATTATGTTGACCGATGTGGCACTAACATTCTGTCTTGTTTGGTTTACAGTCTATGTCTACCGAAAATCAAAATTAGGGGAAAAAATAAGTCGAAACTATAATAATTATAACCAATAACATATCTTATGCTACTTTACCGTCATCCAAAAAAAAACTCTAGATTTTAAAATCAGAAAATACATCAAAACAAATGAAAGAAATCACTGCATAATTAGTTCCTCAAGAAAATAAGAGTAAACTCGTTCAACGAGAGGTGAAAAACAAATCATTGCATCATTCAATTGTTCACTGTTCTCTTTTGCTGATAACTACGAGGCGGAAAAAATATGCCACGTCCGGCACGGCCCAATAACGTCAGGCCCGTTGCGGTCCAAAGTAGTTTGGTCCGTAGCGGCCTCTCCAACAGTCCGATGATCTTGAAATGTGGCCCAGCCAAGGTCCATCAAGATCTAATCGGCCCGCATGCAAGATCTTTACGGTCGTACGTGTCAGACGTCGTAAGACTCGTCAACGGACGAAAGTTGACTCCGCCATCACGGGACTTACCCAACGAGTACCGGGTTGTGCCCACACTGCTGAGATAACCGCCACGATGCCTTTCCCCAGCGAGTGGGTGAGTGGCTAGTGGAAGATCGCCACGATCGAGCAAGATGCCACTCCACTAACCACGCCATCACTAAGTCAGGGAAGAGATAGTGTCTCAGTATCGAGAATAAATACGCTCTCAGACGGACCTACAGGAGATACACATGGAAATACACACAGGGACGCACATAGATAAAGACTCCAACGACGTCAAAGGCAAGCGACATAGAGAGGGAAGATAGAGTGGTCTCCATTGTAACGACCTGAGAATCCGATTACCGGGAGAGACCCGATAACCCGAGAGTCGAACCGCCACCCACGAGCTGGGAGGGCTCGGAAGGGCTAAAAGGAGTGTGGTCCGGTTCCCGACTGTGAGATCGGGACTTCTCTTTCTGCTCGACCGGTACAGTAGGAGTAGCTGTAGTGCCGAGTTTCGACCGGCCACCGGGTTCACTGTTCCTACTGTTACTGTTGCTCTTGTAGTTACAGCTTTCTGTGCCGCCGTTGTTCTCAGTTGGGGTTCCGCGGGATCCCTACTGGGCCAGTGACAGGAGGCTCACTCCTGCTTTTCAGGTGTGGCCATTCTTCCTCGAGGTTCCAGTTACAGTTCATAGGTTCTTAGTTGCCAGTTCGCCGGGCCGAGTGTTCACTCGGCATGTAGTACATTTTTACTGCTTTAGACTGTACTTTCTGTTGGACTAGACTCTGTTATAGTAGTTGTTTATTTGTTTCTGTTAATTGTTGTAATGTCATGCCTTATTTCCTATTTCTTTGTGCCTCCACACTCCTTTTAGCCCTTTCGAACCCTCCCGGTTTGTGGGCGGCGGTTCGAGTCTCGGGTTATCGGGCCTTCCCGGTAATCGGATTCTCGGGTCGTTACAGCTGGTATCAGAGCGGTGGTTGTGGCCGTACATAGGACTTCGAAATATTGTAGTGATCAGAGTCCGTAAGGTCCAGTACAGCCGGTAGCTGACTTAGGGTTTTGTGTTCGCTTTCCGCCTAGTTTCTCGCTTGAGAGCTTGAGTGCGCTGTGCGGCGCTGTGAAGGTGGTTGTTGTTCGCGGCTTTCGTGCCAGCATGGGGTCTAAGGATCGAGGTCGAGAGCCTTCTCCCTCATCGGTGGTGGCCCTGGTCGTGCTGCGTTGGGCATAGGTTGCTGGCAGGCGTGAACTCGCGGTGCTGCGTTCTAAGAATCTGCAGCGTGGTCAGGTGGCTGGAGAGGATTGTTCGTGGTTAAGTGGTCGTGCGCGTGCTTCGAGGGAGCTGCTGTCGGTTCTGGCCACTCCAGCTTGAGATTTGTCCAGCCCCTGAAGTGTTCAGGTCGTAGTTTAAGATGGCAGAGCGGGTATTCTGATCGAGAAGTGTGCTCGGGTGAGCGGAATATCTTTTCGGTGAGCTGCTGTCTCGTCGAGCCTGGTGTTCTTGTCGTGCTCTATGGCGTCAGAAATGACGTGTCGGTCCCGATTGTTCTGCGGATTCCGAGACAGGATTTGGCAGAGATGTCCCAGTAAGTCTTTGCTCCTGCGTTTCTGTCAGTGGATGGGTTGTGTTCACCCTGGAGTTGGCTTGAGATGTGAAGGCTCCACGGTGAGTTCGGGACTCGAGGATGAGTGCCGACGGTTGTCGATTTTGGCTCGTGTTGTGGCTCTTGGCGTGGCGTGTTGCAGTTCGAGGAATTGCAACGGTGGTGCATCAAGAGATGCTGTGATTCGGTCCTACCCAGGCGCGTCAGAAGACTCGTGACCCCCAACGGCCTGAAAACACGAGAACAAACGTAGCGGTCGAACCCAGGCGCATCACACTCTCTGGCGGTTTACGTAAGACCGCCAGAGCAACCAATGCCCTGCCGACAGAACAGGACCCTGTGACGCCCCTGAATGGGAGCGTTAGAGCTGACGCAGCCCATTCTTCTGACGCGCCTAGATAGGACCGTCAGAGGCTGTGTCACGCCCCGAACCGATAGCAGCGGAACGTGTCGTTTGCTCAGAACGTGGCAGTTAAACAGTCGTGAATGATCAAGAGCAATGGCATGAGACCAAATAATTTGGAACAATAATAAAAATTTTATTTCAATTATAAATCTCTTACAAGAACTTGAAGACTCAACTACGTCACTATGAAAGAAAAAGAGAGGACGCACTAATAGACTTAGACAAGATAACTAAATAAGAGACATCATGCTAGACTCAAGAAAGATAAAAGACACAGGTTCACTAGTTTTTGAAGCTCGCTTGCACACTTGTCCCTCCCATGTGAGTCACGGTCTCGCTAGCCACCTAATTACTTGAAAAATATTGGAATAAACTGAGTGAGCAAAAGCTCAGTAGGAATTATATCTCAAGAACAAGCAATTGGTTTAAGTAATTACATCTTTCACATGTAAATGCAGTAAGGCTATGCACGTAGAATTAACCGAACAAGTAAAATGAAACTAGCAATAGATCAATCAACGTTATGCGAAACTTTCAAGCAAGAGATATCCAAGAGATTTTTATAGAATATTGGCTATTTCACGCAAGTACTTTGCCCGTTTTGGGCCACGCTAGTAAAGTCACGCAAGTCAAGTCACGCACGTAAGAAAGAGAGAGTGTGGAATGCCAAAAGATCAAGAGCGACAAGTACTACGGTGCAATGGTAGACACCGCGATCATTACAACTCCCATGGGCACTAGTACTTTCGGGCGCTCCTCCCAGGACCAGATCGGGCCCTATATGCACAGCATTTAAAGATAGATCTAGACATCCACAATAGTTTATAGCCAATAAGGAGTTCCAAGAACAAGTTTTAATAGAATGATAAGGTAAGATTTCTATGGAATTCAAGGGCAAGGCTCTTGAGCCAAGACAAACTTGCGATAAAAATCTACGCGAAGCATAGAAACCATGACATGTCGATAAACTGGGTGGAGATCATGACATCAAGAATAAGCACTTATATAGCGTTGCTTGTTCTTTGTACATGATAAGGTAGATAGAATTAATGTCCATAAATATGGCACATCATTGTTTAAGAACATTAATGGCATGGTTTCCCATTCCATAATTTTAAGAATATTCTCATGACATCCACATAGCATGTCATGAGGGCCGGTATACCATGTTTCTTTATAGTGACATGGAAATCAAGTAGTGTCATAGGTTTTAATGGTACAACTTGCTCGGCTGCCTTGAGGGAATCCAAGACTAGCGAAGTCTTACGGAGGTCTCTATGATAAAGTCACCGGTCCGAAGGAACGGAATGTCCCGCGGAGAGTTCATCTATCACCGAGAATTAAGGGGCAGTCGATAAAACGTCGAAGAACGTGGGTCTATACTCACGGATTGGAATATAGTGCCAGATATATATATATATATATATATATATATATATATATATATATATATATATATATAAGTATATAAATCCACAGTTCACAGGAAAAATAATAGGAAAATAACAAGATAGGAAATTGACGCCCTTGACTGGGTCGTCATTTCAACAATTGACGACTGCAAAAACAGTCGTCCAAATCATATTTCTGTTTGCTGAAAATAACTAAATTTCAGTATTTAAGGAATTGGCGACTTCCATTAAGTCTTCTATTTGGTAAATAGCGCCCTAGTCAGGGGCGTCATATACAATATAGACGACATAATGAGGGTCGTCTTTTCCTTTTTCCCAGAATTTCACTATCAACTGTAGCATTTTTCAAAGATAAATATTTTCCAGGAAACAAGTATATGGACAGGTCAAGAAAAATAGCAGGATTCGAAATATGTGATCATGCATTAAATCAGATTACTGTTTAGATAGATATTAAAATTTTAACATGTGTATTTATTAATTCATTCGAAATTGACGACCCTTCTCCCGGTCGTCAGAAGTAAAATTGGCGCCCTGACGAGGGTCCCCTCTTACAAAATTTCACAGAACTTATTCAAATCTCAGTGAAACTATATGCATGAACTAATATATAGTAATATCATGATTTATGATGGTTTGGGCTACGAAATCTTGAGATAACCTACCTTGGATGTTGATTTGGTTGACAGTCAGTGAAGAACGGTGATGAGATATTCAATATTCCAATACTCTGTTTTGAACCGGTGATGGCGATGAAGGAGGAGAACGCTTTAGCTTCTTCTTGCTGTAGATGATCAGCAGCAGAAGGAGGAGAATGGCCTTCAACAGGAGGAAGGAGAAGAAGAGCTTCTGCCTCTTCTCACGTCCACAGTAAACAGGAAGAAGTGGAGTAAGAAAGCGCCCTTCTCGTAGCTTGAACGGTAGCAGGATGTAGATGGAAGAAGAGGATCGTCCTTCTTCTTGTGCAGACGGTTGGCAGGATGAAGGAGAGGAAGGAGATGCTCGTCCTTCACGTCAACAGGAAGAAGATGGAAGAAGGGGACGAAGCCTTTCTTCACGTTCACAGCACGGAAACGAGAACGGCAGGAGGAAGAACGCAGTTAGCAGCATGAGGACGTTTGGATCAATATTGTCGACAGGGAGTTCGACGGAAGTGTGGGTATTTATAGGCGAAGAAGTCTTAATAGATTCTATGAGTTCGATTGGAACTAAAATTTCCTAGGTATAACCCTTACTAAACTTAAATATCCACGTATTGATCCTTTCCTTAATCTAAACTTACCCATGATAACATCTCAGTTCGAACCGAACACGAACAGGTTTAGTTTGAAAATGACGCCTAAGGTTAGGGCGTTAATTAAAAATAACGCCCGTACACACAGTCGCCAATTCCTTAATTGACGACTTGAACAAAGGCGTCATTCACCTTTCCTATTTTGTTAATTTAAGGTGTAACGATCTTTCAGGATTTTTATCTTTTTTTCTAGATGTGATCTAGATAGAAAATTTTAGGGGTATGAGTTTTCCATTTTTCTCTATTTTTTCATATAATTAGTTTTCAAAAATTCTTTAGTTAAAAAATTGGCACTATTTATTTTATTTGAAATGACGACTTGTTCAAAGTCATCTTCTATGCAATTGACGCAAGCATACGTTGGCGTCAATTCATTTTTTACATTTTCACTTACCCTTCAAAAGACTAATATTGTATATATATATATCCCTGTTATTTCTATAACTATATAATGTACAAGTCCATACATTCTCCAACGTCTATACATTCCTTCTCCAAGTCTATACATCCATAAGTCCACACAATGCATAAGTCTATACATTCCTCCAAGTCTACACATTTCTTCCCCAAGTCTATACATTCATCTCTAAGTCTATACATTCATAAGTCCATACATCCATTCAAGTCCATACATTCCATTACACAAGTCTATACATTGTCAAAGTCTTTGCATTCCTGAAGTCTATACATTCCTGAAGTCTATACATTCTACCCACTCAAGTCCACACATTCCTTCATCCAAAGTCTATACATTCATTCCTTCATCCAAAGTCTATACATTCCTGAAGTCTATACATTCTACCATTCATTCTCCAAAGTCTACACATTCCTTCATCCAAAGTCTATATATTCATTCCTTCATCTAAAGTCTATACATCCATCCATTCATTCTTCAAAGTCTACACATTTCTTCATCCATAGAGTCTGTACATCAGTCCAAAGTCCATACATCGCATTCTTCATCAAAGTCTGTACATCCATCTAATCCAAGTTTATACATTCCACAAGCCTAAACATCTAAGTCTGCACATTCCTAAGTCTGTACATTCCAGAGCATCTCACTCCCCAAGTCCATACACTCTTCAAGTCCATACATCCTCCAAGTCCATACATCCTCCAAGTCTACACAATGCCAAGTCTACACAATGTCAAGTCTACACATGCAAAGTCTACACATCGTAAGTCTATACGTCCAACGTCTGTGCATTCCCCATGTCTATACGTAAATCTTATATTTATATATCCTCCCTTTATAATGTAATAAATGTGGAATATTAAATTTGCTAAATTAGTAAAAATATAAATTGACCTTTTCTTCAAGATTTAATGATTCTCAATTCAATTAAAATTATGTTGTGCATTAAATGGCTACTTAAAATAACATGTTATTATTAAATTTATTATAATATAATGGTAGGGTCAATGAGTTCTTCTTGTGAGACTTCTTAGGATGTCAGAGGGTTGTGTATAGTCTGGCCTTAATTATTTGCGTTGTATTATATTTATTTATTTATTCCCTTTTTAGCCTTCAAAATTATCAGGTGTTACCATCCCCCACTTAAAAGAATTTAGTCCCCAAATTCACATTATCCTTTACTCACGATGGAGAACTAGCTATAGTGTGTAGAAGAAGTCTAGATATATTGAGTGGAACAGAACTAATTTTTTAGGAAGAATTAATTTAGGCTTAAGGGTGAGGGGTACCTTCCGTAACTTTCCCTTTGGCAAGTGTGGTTAAATCTTGAACTCCTCTTGGAGGCTTCTTGATAAAAATAGGGCATTCCGCTATCTTATGATCTAAGCTCCCGCAACGCAGACACGCTCCCGAACTCCACCAACACTTTTCCGATTGGTGACCATATCTTCCACAAGATTTACACTTACCTTGCGAGTGATCTGTCGAAGTTCCCTTCTTATTACACTTCTTACATTTCTGGCATTTCTTACACCTTTGTGAAATATCACCCTCGTTTATCCTTTTCTTGGTAGTGATGAACTTTCCCGACTCATGGATTACCCCCTTCAACTCTCTTTTTCTTCCAACGCTTTCTCTAGCTCCTGAACTCTCCTGACAAGGTCCGCGTAAGCTTGGACATCCACTAAGATCATCTCATGAACAAAGCTTGGCTTAGACGCTTCCATTTTATCTAGGTTCCTGCAACGATGAGTGGGGAGATAATTTATCGATTCAAGAATTAACGTTAATGAAATGTAAATATCTTATCTTTCTTTTATAATTTTAACACCTAGTTCTACCCATCTCTCACGGAATTCCTATAGGATGACCGACAAGGATACTTGACCTATCATTGGAACATAATGATTGGAGGATATGAAAGCCGAAACTCTGATATGGCTGACAAGGATACTTGACCTAATAACTGGAGTATATGAAAGCCGAAGCTCTGATATGACTGACAAGGATGACCTATCCTTGGGACCTAATAATTAGAGGATAAGAAAGCCGAAGCTCTGATATGACTGACAAGGATGACCTATCCTTGGGACCTAATAACTGGAGGATAAGAAAGCCGAAGCTCTGATACCACCTCTGTCACGCCCCGAACCGATAGCAGTGGAACGTGTCGTTTGCTCGGAACGTGGCAGTTAAACAGTCGTGAACGATCAAGAGCAATGGCATGAGACCAAATAATTTGGAACAACAATAAAAATTTTATTTCAAATTTAAATCTCTTACAAGAACTTGAAGACTCAACTACGTCACTATGAAAGAAAAAGAGAGGACGCACTAATAGACTTAGACAAGATAACTAAATAAGAGACATCATGCTAGACTCAAGAAAGATAAAAGACACAGGTTCACTAGTTTTCGAAGCTCGCTTTCACACTTGTCCCTCCCATGTGAGTCACGGTCTCGCTAGCCACCTGATTACCTGAAAATGTTGGAATAACCGAGTGAGCGAAAGCTCAGTAGGAATTATATCTCAAGAACAAGCAATTGGTTTAAGTAATTACATCTTTCATATGTAAATGCAGTAAGGCTATGCATGTAGAATTAACCGAACAAGTAAAATGAAACTAGCAATAGATCAATCAACGTTATGCGAAACTTTCAAGCAAGAGATATCCAAGAGATTTTTATAGAATATTGGCTATTTCACGCAAGTACTTTACCCGTTTCGGGCCACGCAAGTAAAGTCACGCAAGTCAAGTCACGCACGTAAGAAAGAGAGAGTGTGGAATACTAAAAGATCAAGAGCGACAAGTACTGCGGTGCAATGGTAGACACCGCGATCATTACAACTCCCATGGGCACTAGTACTTTCGGGCGCTCCTCCCAGGACCAGATCGGGCCTTATATGCACAACATTTAAAGATAGATCTAGACATCCACAATAGTTTATAGCCAATAAGGAGTTCTAAGAACAAGTTTTAATAGAATGATAAGATAAACTCTAAGAAAAAATGCTGCACTTGAAAAAGAAGGGGTGAGCCTCGTCTCATTGGCTCAGTAGGGGTCCCATGGATCCCCACTACAAGCAACGGCGATAAACAACAACAGTAGTGTTGTGCCCCTGTGATTTTGATGATGGTTTTGATGATTGATTTTTGATGTGAGTTAATCACTGTGAGTCATCTTGCTGTGTGAGTCATCATGCTGTTATTCAGTTGTTTTCTGTTCATAATGCAGTCTTTTTCAAATGTTCAGTCAAACATTGCATATTCTGATGTTCAGTCTGATTATCAAAGCATTGTATTACTGTTCAGTTAGTTTAACATATTTAAAGCATTGCATGTTTTATGTTAGTCATTTTATCTGCTGCATAAAGCATGTTCAGTTATGCTGTCTGTTTGTGCAAGTCTACACATCCCATTTGGTCGCTCTCCAAGTCTATACACTGCCAGCACACACGTACAAACTATCTTCATGTGAAGTCTTCACATCGACTGTTCATGCAAAGTCTAGACATTCGATCAAGTTTGTACACTGGTCTTGGGATATGAATTCATAAAGTACATACACTCTTCGGTTGACTTCAACTAAAGTATGTACATCGGCATGCATTGCATCAAGTGTATACATTGGGTCATGCACTCACTGTAGAGTCTACACATTGCTGGGTCTTATTCAATATCTTCATGCATTCATCAAGTCTATACGCTGGAAGACAAAGTCTATACAGCGTCAACTCATTGGGTTGCAGCGTCAACTCAGCAAGTATGCACATCGCCTCATTTCTTCAAAGTCTATACGCTGGATCGTCTTTCTTAGCGTCTTCATATTCGAAGTCCATACATTGGTCTTCACCTAAAGTCTGTACATCACTGTAGCTGCATCGTCTCATGCAGCGTCTCATTCAAGTCTGTACAGCCGTTTGCATTTCATGAAGTCTGTACACTGCATCGTCTCTCAAGCATTCAAAGCCCATGCATTAAAGTCGAAGTCTGTACAGCCGGTCCGTCTTGTTCAGCGTCTTAGTGCATTCAAAGTCTGTACATTGCCTTCAAGGCACCAAGTCTATACACTCTCCTGTTCACATCTCTGTGAAGTCTATACATTGTTGATCGAACATAAGTCCATACATTGTGTGTTTGTGCATCAAAGTCTATACATTGGTTAGGCTTATTCATGCAACGTTCATCCAAGTCTGTACATCGCCTTCAGACCTTCAAGTCTATACACTCCATGCTCATTCAAGTCTATACATCAACAGTGTAACTTCAAAGTATGTACAGCGTCTGCATTGTCTCGCTCACACTTGCCAAAGTCTGAACATCCACAGTGTCTTTCATCGTCTCACTTTGCGTCTCAGTTTGCAAAGTCTATACATTCGCTGCAGAGATCACTGTCAAGTCTATTCATTGGTCCGTCTCTTGCAGCGTCTCATCTGGTCAAAGTCAACACATCACTTGAAGGCTTCTGCATCAAGTCTATACATCGACTATCTTGCTTTAGCTTAAGTCTGTACAGAGTCAGCGTCTCGTTGACCGTCTCTTGCTGTGTCTCACGAAGCATTTCATTTAGCAAGTATGTACAACGTCCGTCTCAGCCAGCGTCTCATGCTGCGTCTTAAGGCTTCAAGTCTGTACAATGGACCGTGGTTCGCCAAGTCTATACATTGCTGAGCCATTCGACAAGTCTGTACATTGGCTTCAATTCTTCAAGTCTATACATTGGGTTCGGCTCTGCAAGTCTGTACACTAGTCGAGCATTCAAGTCTGAACATTCACAAGGTCCATACATCGACACTGTAGCTTGCATAGCTCAAGTCTGCACATTGGGCTTTCACGTGAAGTCTACACATTGGTCTCCACTTGAAGTCTATACATTGGCTAAGGGTCTTCAAGTCCATACAGAGTCGTCTGATGCATATTGATTGAAGTCTGTACAGCATGCCTTGTTGTTCACAGCTTTCAAAGTCACATTGTATTGCGTCAACGCAGTGCATTGGCATGTAGTGTAGCGTCAACGCATTGCATTGTGCATGCCCTGGCAAAGTCTATACATCGCTTGCATCGTTAAGTCTACACATTGACGCTTGTATTATGAAGTCTACACATTGGGGCAAAGTGTATACATTGCTGTTTGTCTTGTAAAGTCCATACAGTAATGTCTGTTCGTTGGCTTTCAACTGAAGTCTATACAATGTGTTGTATTCTTCAGAGACTGTACAAGGTTTGGACTTAACTGATAAATTTGTTCTTTGTCTTAACAGGGAATCTTCGTGAAGCCTAATGAAGGCACGTGATCCAAGGAAGGACGAGGTGCCCAGATGAGGACACGAGTACTGACAGCCTGCTGGATGCTGCCACGTGGTCCGAATTCTTAGGGCGGGAAATGTGGAAACCTCACGCGCCCTGGCTGCTGCTGATACTGCTATATATACGAGCCTTCTTCCACAGATGAAGAGAGATCGAAGTTGAGAGAATAGAAGCTGTGAAGAAAAAGCAGAGTGCAGAGAGGTCTTCGATCCAGTGAAGAAAAGAAAGAAAAGAAGAGAGCAGAGAAGAGAGTGAGAGCAGAAGAAGGAAAAGAGAGAGATAGTGCTCGTGAGAAGTGAGAAGAAAGAGAAGCAGAAAGAAGAGGAAGAAAAGAAGAGGAGGAGAGAGTCTATTGCAGATCAGTTCAGTCTGTTCGTGGATTAAATCCAGAACGACTATGCTCATTGAGAGCTACATCTCTTGTGTTTCATTTCCAACTTTTGTTGCTGTGTTTTTTATGTTTCTTTATTTTTTCTTTTGTTTCTTTGGTTAGCCTTGTTCTTCCGATTGCCCTGCTGGGGATCGGGTTCCTCCGGTGGATTCAGGAGAAGGGAGACTTGTCTCCGGTTCTGGGCTTGTGGCTTGCAAGTCCAGGGGTCCCTCCGGTTGGAGGAAGAGAGGTCTGCGACCTCTGGTTGCTGGTGACTGGGAGTCACTAGCGGGTTCCCTCCTGGTCTGGAGGAAGAGAGACTTCGGTCTCTGGTTTCCAAGTGGCTGGGAGTCACTTGGGGTGTCCCTCCGGTTGGGAGGAAGAGGGGAGGATGTTCCCCTGGTCAAGCTGTGTGGCAGCACCTTGTTCGCAGACTGAGTCTGCTTGGTTCTAGCGTTTGCTAGTGAAGCCTCACTCCGGTTGGGAGTGAGGGGTGGATGTAGGTCTGGAGGACCGAACCACCTAAAAATCTATTGAGCAGTGGTTTGCTTTGTGTGTTTGCTTCCGCTAGATGCTTGGATAGACGCGCTCCATGTGCTTGCTCATAAGTTTAATTGAATTAGTTTTATTCTGTGATTGCGTCTAGCATCTGAGTTTTTATTTGGGCATTATTCGTAGAAGGATACATTCACCCCCCTCTATATCCGGGTCTAGCACCCTAACAATTGGTATCAGAGCGGTGTCTGCTTAGAAGGTCCAGCGACCTGTAGATCCGATCCTGCTGTCTTCTGTGCTAATTTGTTTTTAGTGCATCAATATTCCTGTTGCATTGAATTTTCTTTCTATTTGTTCTCATGGCCCATCCACCGATTTTCGGTGGTACGCATTTTAATGTATGGTTTGCTAGTCTGAAGAATTATGCTAATTATGTTAATCCAGACCTGTGGAAAGTAATTTCACACGGTCCTCATGAACTACCAAAGAAAAAGTCCAAATGGACTGACAGTCACAAATCTATGCATGAAGAGAACCAGATAGCTATAAATCTAATGAAGGCAGCTACTGATAGAGCTTTTCATTCATGTTTCTTTGATTGCAGTTCTGCTAAAGATATTCTGGACATACTGAAGTGAACTCAGATAAGAAATGAGGACAGCTGCATGATGCCTGACAGAAGTAATCAAGGCAGCAGTCAAGATGAAGATGATGATGATGATGAGGTAAATCCCTTTGAAAACTATACTTTAGATGATTGGGAAAATGCATATGCTGAATTGTTAGAGTCACATGAGAGCTTAAGAAGTCAGTATAAAAAATTGAAGAAGAGTAGTAGGTCAGACAATTTAAATGTCGATTGTAGAAATTGTGCTGAACTGAAAAATGTTCTTGATGCTAGTATGTCTGATACTCAAATGCTGAAGAAACAAATTTCATTGCTAAAAATTGAAAATCAAGATCATGTAAAAGAAATCTCTGAACTTGAAAAGAAACTTAGCCTAGCTAGTCATGATTCTGTTCAGAGTAAGGATTTGCTGAAAGAATTTTAATATGTTAAGTCTGAATTGAACAAGCTGAAATCTGAAAATGATTCTCTCAGAAAACTCTCCAAAGAAGATGAAGAAAAATTAGAGAAACTTAAACAGGAGAACACATTGCTGACTGAAAAATTTGAAGCCATCAAATCTGTAAATGTAGAATTACAGAAAAATATTGAAAAGAAGGAAAATGATTTGAAGGAATTTAAGGCTGGAAGAAAACTTGAAACTAACTCAGAAGATCAGACTTTAATAAATGAGTTAATTCAAAATGATAAGCTTAAGGAAGAAAATGAGAAGCTAAAAATGCTGAACTCCACTATGTCTGAGAGACTGCTAGCCTTAGAAAGAGGAAAAAGTGTTTGTATTGAAGACCCTGAGAAACTGAGCAATCTGGAACAAGAAATTGAAAAATACAAAATAGCTAATAAAATTTTGAATGAAGCTATGAATTGCAGTGAGCAAGAGATTGCCAGTTATGAGCTACACATTTCCTCACAAGAAAAAGAAATTCAAGATTTAAAAAACTCATTATCTAAATTTGTGAGTGGGCAAGATAATCTGAACAAATTGCTGAGAGTAAAAGTCAATTTTCAGAAGAAGGGGTTAGGTTATAATCCTGTAAATAAAAAGAATTTTGAAAATAAAATTCATACATCTTTTGTTGCTAGCTCTACTTCTCACACTTCTCAGAAGCCCACTGTTCAGAAAAAGTTGGGAACAAAGATTAATTTTAAGAAAGAAAGACTGGGTTACAGTCCAGTCATGAGGAAGGTTGATGGAGCCAACCTGAAAACTGTTTTTGTTAAATCTTCTGAACAGGAAGAGCCTTCTACTTCATCTCCAACTCAGTACAAGGCTAAGAAAACAGAAAAATAGGATAACAATAAGAAAAAGGTTAAAAACATCAAGAAAAAGACTGATCTCAAGTATGTGGAAAAGTGCATGCTGTTCATCAAAAGAACAAAAAGGTTCCTGCCACTTCACTGCATGATGTTCAAAAATCATCCACGCACATATACACACATGCATACAAACAGAAAACTTCATGCCATTACTGTCATAAACCTGGTCATTTGATGCATGAATGTAGATTGATGGAAAAGGATGATCTGAGTGCTAGAAAATGTCATGATAAAAACCCTTCATCTCAGAAAAGGAGTGTCACATGTTCTAATTGTGGTAAATTAGGACACTCAATTGCTCATTGCTGGTTTGCTAGTGGTAAGAAAACCTTTTATTCATATCATACTAAATTCCCTGCAAATCAACATGTTTTTAATAAAAACAAATCAGTTTCAATGAACCAGCACATCATCTGTTTTAACTGTAATAAAATTGGTCACAAGACATCTGAATGCTGGTCAGGTTCTTTTAGAAGAAATTCTCTAAATTGCTCTCACTGTAGAAAGCATGGCTATACAGTCAAGGACTGTTGACATATTCAGGGTAGAAATGTGAATCTCAAACATGCTAAATTCCCTGTAAAACAATTTGCAAAACTTTCATGTTATAACTGTGGAAAACCAGGCCACAGGGCTGCAACCTGTTGGCTGGCAGGATACCAAAGCAAGACTGGTTTTGGTAAACAGAATTTTAATTCTGTTAACAAAAAGTTTCATGCATATGCACATGGATTTCCTGCTAACAAGAATGTGCATAGATCAAATCTGAAACCTGATGCATCTTACTATCATTATAGTAAACAGAACTCTCTCTCTGCCAATAAATTTCGTGATAACAGTAATGTGCATAAGAAGAATTTGAAATCTGCTAATTCATGTCATTACTGTGGTCAAATTGGTCATTCAATGAATAATTGCTACTTGATGAAATCCAATGACCAAGCAGCTAGAAAATTGTTTAGAAAACCTGCTACGAATGTCATTGTCAATTCAGGACCCAAGACCTCTTGGGTACCTGTTTGTGCAAAATAACTTTACTTTGCAGGCGTGCCTTGGAATGGAATAAAAAGGGATATTAATCCAAGGCACTCAAGAATGAAAACCCCTTCTGAACTTTTCAGGTAAATTCTCTGCAATTTCCTATTTTTGAAACTCATTGCATATGTGGTTTGATGTGTTCTTGCATATCTGTCATCTTTTGAACACTATGAGCATTCGTGTCTCTTAATGCTCATATGAATTGGCTGTTTAGATATTGAAATGAGAATAAACTTGCAATTTCTGTTTAAATCTGAACTGCATATGAATGTTGTTGAAATCTATCTATTGCATAGTTCATTGAAAATCTGAATTGCATATAAGACTGCATATTGAATTATCATGATTGACCTCAATGGTATATAAATGGTACGCTACCAAAAGGCAGGAAAATCTATCTGGAGGTTCTTACTATGTGTGAGGTGGTCTTTTAGATCAAGTGCTCCGCCTAGTACCATGGGTCACTTTGCTGATAGGACAGTCTGATTGTGCACAAGTCACAATATCATTTGGAATCATATGTTCAGTTTTCAGTGCAAACATTGCATGTTTTCAGGGGGAGTTAGTTGCATATGTTTGCATAGCATTCAATGTTGAGTCTTTGCATGTCCTTGCATACATATAGTGCATTGCATTTCCTTATATTGAAAATGCCAAAAAGAGAGTTTGAATACATATTGTGAGGGGGAGTCAATGCATTGCATATAGGTTGTCAAATGCATACATTTGTCAGAACTCATTGCATATCATTTCTTATTGATTTTGTTGACAAACCTTGATCATATTCTGAAAACTTTGAGCTTCACAATCTCTCTTAACAATTGGTATTTCTCCTATCAATTGGTATCATTTGGGTTCAAAATTCTATCAGTCTCTCATGAAGATTTCAATGGACTATCTCGATCATAAATCTGAAAACTTTTGAACTAAAAATCTTCTATTATACGTTTTTATGAATATCTCAAATAACTCAGGTGGTTTAAGTTTAATGTACTCAAGGGTTGACTTTAAAATCTCTTAAAAATACATGAAGCATGTTTAATAAATCTTAACCATCTGTTTCATGTTGTGTCTTGTGAAAACTTCTGAAATCTACACTTTTGAATACATGACTTCAACTGATTAAGTAAATGAAATTATTATTGACTTGAAGCAAATGAATTTTTCTGAAAAGTCTAAAGGGTAATATCTGTCAGAGCAATGACCTTGGTCACTGAGAAACACATGTCCAAAGGACTGTGTCATGAGGTACCATAGTTAACTCTGATTAAGAATTCATTGAAATTCAGGCAGAGCAATGGCATGCACACTGAGAAATACAACTCACTTATCAATAAATGATTTGGAGTGTGTCATGATGTGTAAATGCTATCTCTGTTCATATATAGCATGACAGTTAGTCACACAAAGTGTTTAGGGATATTGGCCTCTGATCAAGGTATATCCTCTAGTTACAAGGTGTGCACTGAACTAGACTGCTCGTAAAATTTGTAGCATGAAAAATTGTTGAACATATCTCAATATCTGAATATTGATGCTAAAATCAAATTGCTACAACGCTAGACAAAATAATATGACTTCATAATTGCTTAATCTCAATACTAGTGCATGTAATTCTGAAAGAAGTCAATAAATTTGATTGTGTAAGACAAAGGGAGGATAATCAAGATAAATATGAGGGCTTGGTTCATTTTTATTAAAACATGATTTTAGATATCAATACAGAATTTTATTGATAAACTCTGCATACATCATGTTTAAACCATGCTGTTCAATAAAGCTCATTCATAAGCCCTTATAATGGAAGACTTTGAAAACTTATGTTTTGGATTTATGAGATTGATATCTCTTTGAAAATCTAGCTGAACTTCTTGTGTTTGGAGCATCCTTGAAAAATCTGTTAATTGAAACTCTTCTGCTCATGTCCTTGGTTCATTGACCTGAACTTCTCCTTGTTTGCCCCTGTGGTCTCCTTCTCATCTATCTCATAAGATTCCACTTATTGAGGGGGAGCTTCCATGTCATATGCATCATGCTGCATAGAAACTCTTAAAGGGGAAGATCTTGCATTCTGGTATCGGCATCTGCATTCACCCCTTCCCATGGTTCATCCTGACTATACCAAAGGGGGAGATTGTTTGCCAAAGGGGGAGAATTATGTTCTTGCAAGAGGGAGAAATTGACTGAATTTTTATACATGCTTTAATTTCTTAAACTATTTTCTTTTTGATGAAGTCAAAGGGGGAGAATAATTTGAGTCATCAGAATGCCTCACATCATCAGAATGACTCAATGTGTTGAATGTGTTGCCATCATCAAAAAGGGGGAGATTGTTGTGCCCCTGTGGTTTTGATGATGGTTTTGATGATTGATTTTTGATGTGAGTTAATCACTGTGAGTCATCTTGCTGTGTGAGTCATCATGCTGTTATTCAATTGTTTTCTGTTCATAATGCAGTCTTTTTCAAATGTTCAGTCAAGCATTGCATATTCTGATGTTCAGTCTGATTATCAAAGCATTGTATTGCTGTTCAGTTAGTTTAACAGATTTAAAGCATTGCATGTTTTATGTTAGTCATTTTATCTGCTGCATAAAGCATGTTCAGTTATGCTGTCTGTTTGTGCAAGTCTACACATCCCATTTGGTCGCTCTCCAAGTCTATACACTGCCAGCACACACGTACAAACTATCTTCATGTGAAGTCTTCACATCGACTGTTCATGCAAAGTCTAGACATTCGATCAAGTTTGTACACTGGTCTTGGGATATGGATTCATAAAGTACATACACTCTTCGGTTGACTTCAACTGAAGTATGTACATCGGCATGCATTGCATCAAGTGTATACATTGGGTCATGCATTCACTGTAGAGTCTACACATTACTGGGTCTTATTCAATGTCTTCATACATTCATCAAGTCTATACGCTGGAAGACAAAGTCTATACAGCGTCAACTCATTGGGCTACAGCGTCAACTCAGCAAGTATGCACATCGCCTCATTTCTTCAAAGTCTATACGCTGGATCATCTTTCTTAGCGTCTTCATATTCGAAGTCCATACATTGATCTTCACCTAAAGTCTGTACATCACTGTAGCTGCATCGTCTCATGCAGCGTCTCATTCAAGTCTGTACAGCAGTTTGCATTTCATGAAGTCTGTACACTGCATCCTCTCTCAAGCATTCAAAGCCCATGCATTAAAGTTGAAGTCTGTACAGCCGGTCCGTCTTGTTCAGCATCTTAGTGCATTCAAAGTCTGTACATTGCCTTCAAGGCACCAAGTCTATACACTCTCCTGTTCACATCTCTGTGAAGTCTATACATTGCTGATCGAACATAAGTCCATACATTGTGTGTTTGTGCATCAAAGTCTATACATTGGTTAGGCTTATTCATGCAACGTTCATCCAAGTCTGTACATCGCCTTCAGACCTTCAAGTCTATACACTCCATGCTCATTCAAGTCTATACATCAACAGTGTAACTTCAAAGTATGTACAGCGTCTGCATTGTCTCGCTCACACTTGCCAAAGTCTGAACATCCACAGTGTCTTTCATCGTCTCACTTTGCGTCTCAGTTTGTAAAGTCTATACATTCGCTGCAGAGATCACTATCAAGTCTATTCATTGGTCCGTCTCTTGCAGCGTCTCATCTGGTCAAAGTCAACACATCACTTGAAGGCTTCTGCATCAAGTCTATACATCGACTGTCTTGCTTTAGCTTAAGTCTGTACAGAGTCAGCGTCTCGTTGACCGTCTCTTGCTGTGTCTCACGAAGCATTTCATTTAGCAAGTATGTACAGCGTCCGTCTCAGCCAGCGTCTCATGCTGCATCTTAAGGCTTCAAGTCTATACAATGGACCGTGGTTCGCCAAGTCTATACATTGCTGAGCCATTCGACAAGTCTGTACATTGGCTTCAATTCCTCAAGTCTATACATTGGGTTCGGCTCTGCAAGTCTGTACACTGGTCGAGCATTCAAGTCTGAACATTCACAAGGTCCATACATCGACACTGTAGCTTACATAGCTCAAGTCTGCACATTGGGCTTTCACGTGAAGTCTACACATTGGTCTCCACTTGAAGTCTATACATTGGCTAAGGGTCTTCAAGTCCATACAGAGTCGTCTGATGCATATTGATTGAAGTCTGTATAGCATGCCTTGTTGTTCACAGCTTTCAAAGTCACATTGTATTGCGTCAACGCAGTGCATTGGCATGTAGTGTAGCGTCAACGCATTGCATTGTGCATGCCCTGGCAAAGTCTATACATCGCTTGCATCGTTAAGTCTACACATTGACGCTTGTATTATGAAGTCTACACATTGGGGCAAAGTGTATACATTGCTGTTTGTCTTGTAAAGTCCATACAGTAATGTCTGTTCGTTTGCTTTCAACTGAAGTCTATACAATGTGTTATATTCTTCAGAGACTGTACAGGGTTTGGACTTAACTGATAAATTTGTTCTTTGTCTTAACAGGGAATCTTCGTGAAGCCTAATGAAGGCACGTGATCCAAGGAAGGACGAGGTGCCCAGATGAGGACACGAGTACTGACAGCCTGCTGGATGCTGCCACGTGGTCTGAATTCTTAGGGCGGGAAATGTGGAAACCTCACGCGCCCTGACTGCTGCTGATGCTGCTATATATACGAGCCTTCTTCCACAGATGAAGAGAGATCGAAGTTGAGAGAATAGAAGCTGTGAAGAAAAAGCAGAGTGCAGAGAGGTCTTTGATCCAGTGAAGAAAAGAAAGAAAAGAAGAGAGCAGAGAAGAGAGTGAGAGTGAGAGCAGAAGAAGGAAAAGAGAGAGATAGTGCTCGTGAGAAGTGAGAAGAAAGAGAAGCAGAAAGAAGAGGAAGAAAAAAAGAGGAGGAGAGAGTCTATTGCAGATCAGTTCAGTCTGTTCGTGGATCAAATCCAGAACGACTATGCTCAGTGAGAGCTACATCTCTTGTGTTTCATTTTCAGCTTTTGTTGCTGTGTTTTTTATGTTTCTTTATTTTTTCTTTTGTTTCTTTGGTTAGCCTTGTTCTTCCGATTGCCCTGCTGGGGATCGGGTTCCTCCTGTGGATTCAGGAGAAGGGAGACTTGTCTCCGATTCTGGGCTTGTGGCTTGCAAGTCCAGGGGTCCCTCCGGTTGGAGGAAGAGAGGTCTGCGACCTCTGGTTGCTGGTGGCTGGGAGTCACTAGCGGGTTCCCTCCTGGTCTGGAGGAAGAGAGACTTCGGTCTCTGGTTTCCAAGTGGCTGGGAGTCACTTGGGGTGTCCCTCCGGTTGGGAGGAAGAGGGGAGGATGTTCCCCTGGTCAAGCTGTGTGGCAGCACATTGTTCGCAGACTGAGTCTGCTTGGTTCTAGCGTTTGCTAGTGAAGCCTCACTCCGGTTGGGAGTGAGGGGTGGATGTAGGTCTGGAGGATCGAACCACCTAAAAATCTATTGAGCAGTGGTTTGCTTTGTGTGTTTGCTTCCGCTAGATGCTTGGATAGGCGCGCTCCATGTGCTTGCTCATAAGTTTAATTGAATTAGTTTTATTCTGTGATTGCGTCTAGCATCTGAGTTTTTATTTGGGCATTATTCGTAGAAGGATACATTCACCCCCCTCTGTATCCGGGTCTAGCACCCTAACAATTAGCAACAATTATAACAACGGTAACATCAGTAATAACAGTAACGACAACAACAACAGCAGTAGCAGATAAATGACGAGGATGAAACACAACTCATTTGCTACCCGCAATCCTCATGCCCTCACGTATTCCAAGGAACTATTCTACCGAGTGGCTCCCACATGCTCACTCTCTAGACTTTCGACCCACAAGGCCAAGAAGAAACCACGACCTTAGTGTCGGGGAAGTTCTATCCTTTAAAATGGAACAGCGACTACTCGTCGAAAATCACGACCTCACTATCGTGAGGGAACTAACCCGCAAAACTAGGTAACGCCTCTAGAGTGATGGCCAGTCCTCACTAACGGAGCCACAACAAGAGCACATGGTCAGGAACACGCCCTCCACCCTTGGGAGGACCACTGCCTCGAAGTCTGTAAACCCTAGGCTCAACCCAGAAAGATGGCCACGGACTAGAAGGGCTACCACAACACTATCGGCCACCACGAGTGATGGGAATCAAGCCAGCCGTCAAGCCGAAGCAAATCGAGCAAGCTGCCAGGCCAAACATGAAGGCGCTATAGGTCCTAAGCGCAATCTTGAAGAAGGCGCTATAGGTCCCTAGCGCGACCTGAAGAAGGCGCTAGGTTCCCCTAGCGCGATCTCAGGCAGACACGTGGGTGCAGCCAGTCCAACTTCCCAGCGCCGAATTCCTAAAAGTCTTCGATGTTAGCTGTCTTCCATGGTTGTAAATCGATGTGTTAGCGTCGTTTTGTCTTCCCTTTCCCTATATATGTACCCCGTTCGTTTGATTAAGCATATATGAATGAATGAAATCGAAGTATGAGTGTTCTTGAGTGTAGCCCATGGCTATCCCTCCAAATCTTTGGAAACCCCCCTTCCTCCGACCCTCTCTGGGTGCGAGGCCCAATTCTGTCCCTCTGATCCTGTCCTTTTCCCCTTCAATGGAGGATGATCGAAGCCCCGGGTGCATCGGCTCTGAGACGGGGTCGAGTGTGAGGCTCCATTCGGAGCTTTGATCTTCTTCCAACCACGATTCCACCTCCCCATCTCCGCCAAAGGTGTTGTTACGATCTGGATGGAGCTCGGCTGCACCGTGCCTGCGATGGGTTCGGGTGTGAGGTCCCAGCCAAGCCTCTTCAAGGCCCTAACCTCATCTACGTCCACCCTCCTTCCCTTGCCGTTCACCCCCACACCCACCTTCACAAAAGTTATCCTAGATAGGATTTGCTTGGTTTGATTTCGTTTTAAGCATCCCCTGTGTGTTCTCTATCCTCATGTGTGTTGTCCCCTTGTGTTTTGATCCCCTAGAGTCATCCACGGGAGCCCCAACGCCGAGGTTCTTCGTTCTGCTGCTGTCTATGAACGCGCGTAAACGATATAGCGCGTTCTTCAGAACGCGCGTAATGGGTATAGCGCGACTATGATCAGAAGAAAGAAGAAGACCCCCCACTTCTGTCCCGCATCAACGAGACTCATGCACGCTGCCCATACGCGTTTACCCTTTAGCCATGCACGCATCTTTACAGATCAAGTGGACTACCTGGGGTCCATGCTCGTCAACACGGTGTCCGATCCCCCAACCATGTGTGCACACACTAGATATACTCCTCAACGTCTAGGCCCTAACGACCGATTTTCCCCCAGCTCAGACTCAGGCTCTAGAGTAGGCAGAGTCCTCAACGCACTAGCTTCGAGAACGTAGGTAGAGTCCTCACAGCACTATGTACGCAGTGGCCCATGGCGACTGGCTCAAAATCGTCTCACGAGAAAACACATAAATCCTTCACCCTAGGCAGACTCATCAACGCGCTAGGGTCTCAACTAGGGGCAAGCCTCGCAACGTGAAACCCCATCGAAACCACAATATCTCATGTTGAAAATCCTCACCCTAGTCGAACTCCACAACGTACTAGGGCCTCAGGAGGGCGAGCCTCAAAGGCACAGCCGACACATAACAGAGTTACCAACTCACCCGCTCACTCACACATACAGCCTACTCAACTCACCATGGCCTATCTCACTCACACGGGGAAACCTCTTACTCAAATACACCCACAAATAGAACCCCAAGTCACCGCACCTCAGTGACCTCAATTTTAGATGCCATCGGCTTGGGACAGCCCATTACTAAGTTTATTTTAACCCTAAAATCATTAATTATCAAAATCAGGGTGAATGGCGCGACATAGGCCCAAAAGGGAAGCCCGGACAGCAAATCGGTCGACCGCCCCACACGGTCAGTCGACCAACACCCAGGGTTGGTCGACCGACCTGCACTGGTCGGTCGACCGACCGGGCACATTGTTTGATCGATGCAGGCACTCTACTACCTGCACTGCTGCTGGTGTGGACCGGTCGACCGATCCGACTGATCGGTCGATCGATTCCTATCAAGAACCGATGGAACCCCACTGTAGGGTGCCCGTTTCCCCCCACTCGACCGCGGTCGAGGGGGGAAACATTAGGGATCTTTCCTCGAGTCTCAAATCACCCAATGCATGAATTTAAACAAGGAAACACTACCTGATCCGGCGAAAATCGCCACTCGTCCCAAAACACACTTTTTTCCCGTAACACAAAGAAAATCCACTCTTCCTCGACCAAATAGGCTTAAAATCGTGAGGGAATTATGCAAGGAGGGTAGGAATCCATCCCCCTTGCTCTTACGAAGAAACCACCACGAAGAATAGATGTCGATCCACACTCAAAATGCTATGATTCCCACGATCGATTCACGAAACCCGCGAAACGTCTCGCCGCTCTCCACCGCCCAATGCTTGCTCTCGTCCGCGCCGATCATCACCCATGTTACACCGCTACCTCACCTCCACGCCACTGTCGACCGCCGGGGGGTGAAGGAGGAGGAGAGAGTGAGAACGTGGGGGAGAAGGGAGAACGGGAGAGCGAGTGAGGGAGTGTAATGAGAGAGGGAGAAAAGAACAGGAGGAGGGGGTTTATTTACAGAGTTTAATTGGTATTTGGAAATTTCAAATATCAAAAAATTGCCAGAAATTAACCTTGCAATCCTCGAAAAACACGTAACTTGATCGTCACATTACGACACCTAGAAATAATTTATTATTTTTTATTTAGGGATTTGAAGACCTGATGTTCATAAATTTTATTTTTTAAAAAAATGTAATCCGGGATGCACAGGATCGCTCCGAAACCCACAGAGATGCGATTCAAAAATCTGGGTCATGACACCTGGGATCACTCCCAAGGCTCCTTTTGACGTTGTCTCTAGTGCTTGCAGGTTTTCTCAAGGTGGCCCGCCATTCTTCCCTGTCAAATAAATCTTAAAGGTGTGGTACGAGATGAAGGAGACACTTTTTAGGTGGAATGACTTATCCTCGATTTTTGTCCCATTTTTTGGGATAACCTCATTCTCCTGAACCCCTTCCCGTCAATTTTAGCCTTATCAAACAAAGAACAGTGTTGAGGCGGGGATATATATCCTCGCATTATCTCCAAACCAAACTAGGACTAGGTCACGTTTGGTATCGGGATAGGGCGGCCATATCCCCATTTTATCTCGATTCTCCGTCTGGTAAGATAAAAACGTAGGCATATCTTGGGATAAGAAGAATGTGGTTAACTCTGGAAATGGAGTTAGAACCGAAGATAACTCATTCCAACTTTTTCTTGGAATGACTTATCCCCATTTTTCAAATCCTATTTCACCGAGCCCCCCTTCTATCTTGATACATTTATTAGTGTTAATTATTATTAACTCATTAATATTAATTATTATTATAAATTAACAATAAAAAATCAATCTCATTAGTACTAATCATAATTAAGAAGAAAAGTATATTGAATAGTAGAATCATTAGTGCTAAATATTATTAACAAAAAATAGTAAACAATATCCTTATTAGTGCTAATCATCATTATGAATAAAAAATATTAAATATTAACACCATTAATGTTAATCATGATTTTAAAATATTAATTAGCAGTCTCATTAGTGTTAAATATTATTAACAAGAAAATATAATTAAATAATACTTTCATTAGTGTTATCATCATTATGAATAAAAATAATAGATATTAACTTTATTAGTATTGGTCATGATTAAGAAGAAAAATTATTAAAAAAAACTATTAATGCTAAATATTATTAAAAGATTTATTAAACAATAATCTCATTAGTGCTAACTATCAAAATATTACATAATAACTTCATTAGTGCTAAATATTAATAATAATAAAAAGTATTAAATAATACTCTCATTAGTGATAATCATCATTATAAATAAAAAATAAAAAATATTAACTTCATCAGTACTAATTATGATTAAGAAGAAAATTTATTAAATAGTAGCATCATTATTGCTAAATATTATTCATAAGAAAAATATTATTCAGCAACACCCTCATTAGTGCTAATCATTATGATGAATAAAATATATTAAATATTAATTTTATTAATATTAATTATGAAAAATAAATTATATTAAATAAATGGCATATCATTAGTGCTAACTGTTATTTTAAAAATATTAAACAATAGTCTCATTAGTGTTAATCCTCATTATAAATAAATAACATTATATAATAATCTTATTAGTACTAAATATTATTAACAATAAAAATTATTAAATAATATCATCATTAGTGTTAATCATCGATATGAATAAAAATATTAAATATTAATTGAGTTAAGAATGGCAAAATGATCATTTTTTAATATTTGTTCTAATTTGTGTCTAGGGTTGTCAATGGGCCGGGCCGGCCCGACAGGCCCGCGGGCCTAGCCCGATTTCGCGGCGGGCCGCAAGGTATTTTTCGGCCCGCGGAATTTTAGTCGGGCCTAAAAGCCCGGTCCGACTAGACCCACGGGTCAGGCTCAGGCTTTGAGTTCGGCCTGCGGGCTGGCCCGGCCTGATCTCTTTTTTAATTCTCACTTCAAATTTTAAAAACTATTTAGTTATGATTATGTTATTTTACTTAATTTAAAATTTTAAAACTCTTTTTTCACATATATTATGTAATTAATATTAAAAGTTTAATTAATTTAGTGACATTATAAGTTTTATATTATTAAATATATTAATTTTTATTATTTATTTAAGTTGTCCGGCCGGGCCGGGCTTTAGTCGGGCTTTATATTTTTTAAATAATGTCGGGTCCGGCCCGGCCCAGCATGACATAAGTCGGGCCCGGGCCGGACTCGGGCCTTAATCTTGCTAAGTCGGGCCCGAGCCCGACAGACCTAAGCCCGGCCCGGGCCCGACCCATTGACATCCCTATTGTATCCCTATTTTTTACCAAACGATAAATATGAATACCATCATTCTTAACTCCTCGTATACCAAACATACATGAGAATAAGGATAGAGATTAATTAACATAGAATGACTTATGTTTATTCTTCTCAAAACTTATTCCGATATCAAATATACCCTTAATATCTCCACACCACTAATTAAAAAAGGAAATCAGTCACTATCATCACATGATAGAATATCAAGTACGTTGATCTATCCGGATTATTTGATGTTTCGTCTCAAATATCTTATGACCATGAACGTTTAAAACACGTACATCTAGAAAGTTAATTTCAATATGGTCAAACCTTCATATCGTACGTTGAAATATTTCATCACATCAAGCGAAAATATGTAATATAATAAATGTGACATAATAAAAAAAATTCATAAATATAATTAATACGAATGAGAATGTATAAAAAATAACGTCATCACTTCACAAGTGATTGACTTATATGGCATATAATTTTTTCACTCTCTCTCTAGAGAGTCATCAAGAGTATTTAGGTCATTTAACACTTAACTAATGAGAATATTATTTTTGTTAGAATATTCACTCTTACGTCGATGGAAGTTAATCACGATGACATTTATGCACAATATGAATCAAAATAGTGATACGCCTACTAATGTGTTTGGAAGAATGTTTTTTAAAATTTAATTTTAACAATGATTTATTGACAAAAATATCTAAAAGAATGATATAAATTTCAAGGGTTATTAAAGCACATCGCTGCAATACAATATTATATTGTATCGGAGATGCATAGTGCATAATGCTTACGTGTATTAACGTGATATAATAAATCAAAGTTCACCAGCACTAAGGATTCAATACAGTGCATAATAATGATTTATATTATAGTTGATGTGTATTAATGTGTGTTACATCATATCTTTAGTGTAAAATATCATACTAATTTTTTTTCCGAGAACGGAAATTATGTACACCGTCAAAATCTACCTCTCTCATGTGATGACTCTTTTTAATTTTGGCAGATTTACAGAAGAGAAGATTCCGGACCAATCAGGACTCTAGGTGACCCGGTTCCTACGGGCCCATAACGTGGACCGGCGGCCCGTGAAGAGGAAATACAAGCCCACGAAGAAAACCCGTATGATCTTGACACGTGTCCAAACAGGGAGATCTCCCTCTCCCCCAGCAGCTATAAAACTGGACGAAAACCCTAGCCGTCTACCTCCCCCGAGCCACGGGTTGCGGATGCAGAAACCCTAATCCTTGCCCATGTACCTTCTCCTTCGATCGATCATTCTGGTTTTGTGGCAGGTTTCTCCTTTTCATTCACCTTAAGGTCGCCTCATATTTTTCACGTGGTGGTACTTGTTCTCTCATTCGCTTTTTTTTTATCTGTGTAATCCTTGAGCGGGAGAGACTCGGGAGAGCTAATCTTCTAAATTGCTCAATCTGTTGGTCTCTGGTTTTCTAGTCAAGGCTATTCTTCCTCAGATGATCTGATCCTCTTTGTAGGCTTCAACTTCGTAGTTTTTTTTTCTGAATGGTTTTGATTTGGGAGTAGGATGATTGAGGAGAGAAGGCTCCTTAACAGAGTCAGCAGCAGGTGCCGGATCTCTGCATCCAATCAATGGCGACCCGTCTGCCGCATGGAGCCCAAATGGAACGCCGGACGAAGATGACTTGGAACCCAACGTCAAAGATCCCATTTTGATGGGCTTCTTCTGGTTTCCAGCCATAAAATCTGGCAACATCCCCAAAATCCTCATCTTCTCCTTCTCTCTCACAAAAGGACCTTTTTAAAAAACAACCTTTTTGTTGATTTGGTAGCTCCAGTTCGACGCTTTGTTAATGGCCCTTGTTCAGACAACGGGGGCTTTGCTTATCCAAAATAGCTGGCTACCCTTTGCACAGGGCCTACAGTTTCTGCTGCTCTCACGATTGGAGGGTGGCGTCCCCCTATGTTGCCCTTCAAATTCGATGCAGCTACAGCCGCCATTAAACTCCTTGGTTTCCTAATTGAAATCCTTTTGATCTGAAGTGGGTATGTGTTGTTCTGACATGGCAGGGTTTTAAAGGCAATGATGTTTGGAACTACCTATTTTCTGAGAGAGGGGTTTCATCTCTCTCTCTCTGATTGCAAAACTTACCAATGGATCCTTCTGAGCCTTTTGCTTCATTGGCATTGTTTCATGCTTAAAACACGTTGTTTTCCTCTGGGTTTTTGTTTTTGATATCTTGTTAGATGGTTGGATGTGATGACAATCTGTAGGGGAACTTTACCATGTCCGCTGCACAAATCAGACTACAATTATCTGATCCACAGCACTTTTTTGTCTAATTGTTCTTGCTCTTTTGAGCCATCTTCCATCCTGCTTAATTGGACATGTTTTTTTTGAGTGGTTAGTGCCTTCAAATATAAAAGAAAAAGGTTGAATTTATAAATATGGGGCTCAATTTGACATGTTAATGCAGAAATTTCGTTGTTTTACTTGAGGCCAAGTGGTGTGTTTGCTAAATGTTCATGAATATTTGTTCCCTGGCATTCACCTGATCACCCGTCCAAATTAAAATTCAAATGACTCCTTGAGTAAGTAATATATGTTGTGGCAGGATAAACTTCCTTGACATGTGAAGAACTAGGTGGATGAAACAAAAGGTGCACTCTGTGAAGCAGTTTACCGGGAGAAATGATTCTATTTGGAGAAATGTTCTGTGCATCGCATGTTTTTTATTATTTTTTATTTTTATTTTTTTTATTGGCCTCTACATCAACCTACCAAGCAAAAAGTATATGAATATTACACATTTGATTTTTTTTACTTGGTCTTTGAGTCACGTTGTATTTGTTTGGGGTGCTTTAGTCAAAGTTAGGGGATCTTTGGTCTCCCTAAAAAGTTTTTCAAAAAAATAAAATAAAAAAGAGAACGATGTGGGCCTTTTCACAAAACATTGCTCGTCTCTTGTTCATGGGTCATGGAAGGCAGTTGAGCTACAGTTATTGAAGTTAGATGTAGACATGTCTCTCTCTCTCTCTCTCTCTCTCTCTCTCTCCATTTTATGAGAATTACAATATAAGCCTCACTAAACCCTTCGTTCGTTTCTTCACTTTTATGAAAGGTGTTCTCGGGATAATCATTATATATGTTTCGAATTCTTTAGAAAGGAAAACTTGACTGCACGTTTGGTGGTACCCCCCTCCATTAGAGTTGGTCATTACTTTCTCATCCTAGTACAAGATATTAACATCTTTCTGTATATCCATTTAACTTAATTCTATTTCTAATTTTTAGATGAAATATTAAAGTAATGTTGAAATTGATATGGCCAAACTTGGTCCACCAGCGGAGGTCTTGCTTTCGAGAAATATTCAAGGAAAGGATCGTTGTGCGGTAGAATTTCTCTTGTAATTAAGGAAGTTTGCACTACTCCAGCTTTTCTTTGGTGATATATTTAAATATTTGTCATTCTCTCAATGAAAGAAATATTAAGATAGACGGTATTTAGGAAGAACTAAAAGTAGAGTGTGATTTAATCAAATTCAAATGAAAACTAAATTGAAATTGAAAAAGATTAAAGCAAGTTCATATTAGATTGCCCCAACCGAACTGTGTGGGATCCTGTACTTTCCCTCCCGGTAAAAGGTTGAATCGAGTGGACGCCGATGTGATTTGTTTTCATAGGTATGTATAGTTTCCATTTACAATATCGTATGCATATGCTAGTAAAATATATATTTTTTATAAAATAATTTTGGAAATAATGTTTGAGAGATATTTTGAGAATTTTAATTGTTGAAATCTTCACCTTCTCATGATCTTTTTTTAAAGGTGCACCATTCCCATCAACCTTTGTATGGGAGAGATTTTAAGTTTGAGAGAGAGAGAGAGAGATGGAGAGAAAAAAAGTTATTTTTAAAATATTTAAAAATTATGCAAGTACTTTTAAACTCAACCTTAGGGTGCGTTTGGTAGGGTGCATAATGTGCCGGAGGATTATCAGATTATGAAAATTGACATTCCAACAAGTTATCTACAGTGTAGGGGATTTAGGTAGTTGGGTTTCAAAATTGGAATGGAGTGTCAGTGTCTGTGCCCAGATTATGAATTGGCCAGAACTTTTGAATGTCAAAATTGCCCTTACTCTTTGACCCACTTTGCATGGGGTGTGATGAGCACGGGAGGATAAAGGTCATCATCCAAGGAGGAAGAAAGTGGATGATGTGAGATGATGCCCTCTTCGAAAGCAAACTCTTTGTGTCGACGGTGTCCAACAATCTTGGTTCTAAGAGGAAGTCGTATCCCGACGTCAACGGCGTCTAGTAATCCCGACGTAAGGAGACGCGATGCGGAAGATTGCGCTAGAATGTGTAAAGATCATCTCAACGCGAGGAAGTCGGCTCTTGACATTGATCCCGATGAATCTCTTGTCGAGAGATGTAATCTGGATGAGGTAGGCAAATAACACTTTAGATTAAGATTCGTCGATTCAGTGATCCGTAATGAATCGGATCTTTCCTGATTCGATACGGTACACTCGAGTCGCAATCGATTCGACCCGACTCGACGCACATCATCTCCTTCTCCCCTCTCTCTCTCTCACACACTATAACTCAATCTGACTCAGTCGATCCTAAGGGTGATCCGTACTATATCGAATTTTTTTAAATACGGTACGACAGAATCGACCCGAGTTAGACCGAGTCCGCGAACCATACTTTAGACTATCACGACTAAGGATGAGGAAGAAGGGCGGACGGGGGCATTCTAGTAAATGGCCTTACTAGAATCCGTTGGGGGACAAGAAAGTAACCTTTGGTCTACTTCTAGGTATTTCGGGCTGCCCTCCTTCCTCAGGTCTACACTCTCTCTCCCAGGGCATTCCAATGTGTGCGCAAGCCGAGGCAAGTTGGGTGCGTTTGGTAATGTTTATTTCCTGGGGTAAAGTGTAACCAAACGCCCCCTTGGTCAGTTTGGCGGATTTGAATGACTTGAGTTGGCTAGGTTGGATGGACGTGGTCTACTTCAAATCTAAACGTTAACTTCAATTTTTCGGTATTATATTTAAATCAATTCTTGATAGGCGTTGCCTGTGGTGTGGAAAAGTGTGTCTAGTTAATAGAATCACTTGGCAAACTCAGAGACAAACTCTCCTCAAATTTCGGGCTACTCAAATTCTCTAATGGAGATAGGTTCAATCTGTCCTGAGCACGTAATGTAGCTCAATGGACATCGGTCTTCCATGACGGAGAGTTCACAGGTTCGAGTCCAGCACACTGGCGGATCGACCGTCCATGATGCCCCTTCACGGACATGGATGGAACGAGCTTTAGCCTGGTTTCAATCCCCCACCCTTGTGATCGATCACTAGTGTGCCCAAACACTGGGCCAATCAAGTTCAATCCTCGGGAAGCTTCTCTGAGAGAGGGTGAGCCCTCACTTGTTGCCTCACAATTGGGCCACTAGCCCAGTTTGGGGAATAGTCTTCTTGTCAGAGGCTGGTCGCTCTACATTGTAGCAGCAGGGGTTGTAGAGTTTCTTTCACACAGATATGATCTCCCAACATGTCCAATTTGGAAGAAAGAAACAACAAAAATGCTCCGAGTTCATTTCTGCCAACTGCAAATATGTCAGTTACAGCTTAACAAGTTATGGATAAATGGTATGTGACACGTCATTGGCTTGACAAGATTTTCTGGATTTAAAAAGTGTACAAGCATGAAATGTACATTCAGACCTCTTATCAGAAAATCCAATCGTTTTTGGTTTCTTTACACTTTAATACTATGCACTGCCACCCTCACGTAACATGCTTCAAAACATTGCATACCTTTGAATTTTGTCAGAACAATTGTAGAATGAGAAAGGGAGAACAAAAATGCAATCTCACGATGACCTGTGATGAGAAAGAATAATAAATAACTAACAGAAGAAAGCAGGTCCGCAATGGCATAAAAGAGGAAAAACGGGGAGGGAGAAAAAGTAGTGATTGTAGATGATAAGATCCTTTTGGAGCAGGCTGTCCCCCTTAGACCTAATCTTCATATCCCATCTGCAAAAAATAACATTGGCTAAATCGAAAATGATTAGATAAAACATCTGTAAAATGGAATAGGTAGTCACACATACAAATGTGCCAAGCTGATTCTTCCGAAACTTGAATGGCAGCTCCAGATATTTAAAAGAACCAGAACAATTTGGGAGAGTCAGAACAACTGAAGCGCCATTTTGAGCTTATTCTGCCTCCATTTGGGTAACTTGAAGAAAGCTTCCTTTGTCATGCCAAGCTTCCCCTTAAACTCTGCCGAAGATAAATAAGTCTGCAATAACAGTGTTTAAAAATCTCAGAATGTGAATGAACAGCTAATTTAATATTCACCAATCCTTCTTTGAGTCAAAATTCAACACGGTACCTCTCTTTTTGTCATATCTATCCCAGTCACAGGGTCAGCGGATGTAGTCTTTAGGCGATCATATGGGTATATCAGAAGCCCTTCCTCATCTTCAGTCTCACCACCTTTCACATCTTCATGAATGGTGAGGGCGTCGATTCTATTGCACACTGAGTTGTTGTTTCCTTTTGCTACTGTCTCTTCTTTTGGGTTGTTGGCCTCCGGTAGAACTTCATCGGGAGATAAATTATGTCCAGCTTTTAGCATCAAAAAGTGTCTTTAATAAATGATACAAGTGCATACCTTTCGATAATTGTGGCACAGTATTCTCTCTTGCCTGTTCAAAAGAAGCAGAAGGTGCCACTACTGCTGTAGATCTGAGGACCAGTTTTGCAGAATCTGGCGTAGAAGTTTTTGGATATACTTTTCTTACTGGAGGAGGGGTTAAAAGGTTTCGCACATTTGGATTCTCAAAGTTGGCAGCTAATGCATTGAAAGCTGGGGACCTGCCCCTTACTCGGACTCTTTCAGGGCTGAAAGACACACTTCTAGAACGCTGGGTTTTGTCAGGCACGCTAGACCTTCCTCCAAATGATGTTGGAGTTCGCCTCTTGGGCTTCTGATCAAGAAATAGCACCCAATAAGTTCTAGACATTTTCAAGTAACGAAATGGTGCAGATGCAGGAAAGTACACTTGGCCATTGTTTATCAAACATCTAAATAACAATAAATGTTATTATGTATGAGTAGTCATGCCTGCCAACAGTGCCAAGACTGATGCACAGTTTCTGATGTATTTTCTTTAAAAGAAAGCTTACCTCCAAACAAAAATTGATGGAAAATATGTCTCTTCAGAATCAGATTCATGACTAGATCATTTACCAAAAATGTAAGAAAAAAAAAACTCTCGACATTAGGCTTGGCCACCAAAAATTCCTTCTAGTCTATAAGAACAATCATGATAATGTGTGCAGCAAATTTCGTACAAATAGTGGGTTGGCTTATCTAATGCCTGTGAACTTCACCTGTTTCAAGACTAACACAGGCCAGTAATTTTGAATTGCAGAATGATGATCGGTCAACAGAAAACAAGCATTCAAAGGAGGAAAAAGACCGCACTCCTGAATCTCCTTGTTCACTTCTGAAAGTACAGATAAATGAGGGGAAAAAATGCCCATGAAATAGACATAAAAGATTTAACATATATAGTGTGTGTGTATACACACATACAACTCTCGAAAGACTTTCTTTTCTTAGATCTGCAAATACAAATAGGCAATGGATGAATATAGTGTATTGTTATCTGCGCTAGAAAAATAACAAGCTGACAAAAACTGACGAACATCCAGGAGGCAGGGGATCTAAAATTTCACCAGCAGGACTACTTCAAAACATTAGCTTACATCTAAGGTTGGAGTAACTCCATTCTTCACGATTGCAAGCTTCCTCTGGAATGAATTCCCATGCATCTGCAACAAGGAGAAACGTCAAGTGTCTTTTACATATCATTCATTCAACAATATAATATTGACCATGCTCCTGCAAGAGTGACATCTAAAAGTTCATATTAAGTGGGCACTGCAATTTTCATTTCCTTTAGAGTCTAGACACCTGGCTATGTACTAACTGAGAAATTTCAGCTTGCTACTATGTATTTGCATAAAGATTCCCTGAAACCAGTAAATACAAGAGAGCATTGTTTTGAAATATATTCCTAAGAAACTAACCAAAGCAGCAGAACAACAAACAAGAAAAAAATGTAAATCATATGCAACAAAGAATTTTTGACGGTGCAAGTTCTTACAGCCGATTTTGCAGAATCCCATGTGAAAAAGCGTGTGAAAAAAGCTGGTTCATTGCCTTCCCTCACAATGAAGATTGGAGTTTCACAAGATAGTTTCTCCAACAGAAAGTCTTGTACAACATATTTCTATTGACAAAAATATAAAATGGTCTCTTGAGAAGACAGATCAACAATTTCAAGGTCAATACTGCAGCAGCCAAACATGGAATACCTCTCCAACGTTCAAAACCTGCATTTTGGCCTTGGAATCTACCTCCTGTCCAACCCAAACAAAGATATTTGAATGGCAGTCAAGAATAAATATGTCTTCAGTCATGAGATCATCTTGGCTGAAATTGAATATCTCTGTCACCTAGAAAAGGAGAGCAATTTTAACCAAAATCAGAACTTCACAAAAAGCAATAGAAACAGATAGGATTCACTTAAGAACTTTTGAAGAGAAAAGCACAAGTAGATAAAATTTCACTGGCACTAACCGTAAGATTTCCTGCTTGCCATTTGTTCCGTGATGGAGATGAGTCAGAAGATACCCAAGCAACATGTTAGATACACTGACAAGATCGACTGACAAACAAAAACAAAGAACACAGGCAGTATATTCTGCTAACACCTTTTGAAAAATTACAGGAGAACAAGTGAGGGTCGCTTTCTGCATCCTTAACAATCTTCTGGCTGCGGTACTCGGATTTACCTCCAAGCAAACTCCAGAAGTGTTCTGATTCAGTGCCTTCTTTTTGTACTTTGGACTGCAAATTGGGCTGTACGCAGTGCAAACAAAATTCACACACATGTAGCAACACCCAAAGTGCATCAACTACCAAAATTCAAACAGTACTGTAACAAGCCTAAATTGCCTAATAGGTAGTTCTCAAGATTGTTCAAACACGAATGCCATAGCCAATGATGTTTCTTTTCCTTACTGTCGGAGAAAAGAGATATGGCTGAATCATGAAACAAAGAGTAACATAAAAGTTAAATAAACTATGCCAAATGAAACAAATTTATCTGCAAATCAATCTACAACCCCGATGATGACAAAGCAGAACCCAACAAGAAAATGCAGAGATACTTTGAAGTTTGAACGTGTGGATATCATCTTATTACCATGTAGTTAAAGGGTCACAAAAAAGACTACGTTTCATATGTAATGAGAACAGTGACATATGCAGAAAAAGGTTGTGTCACGAAGTACATAAACTCTAATAGATGTGGTGTGCTGAGATATCAACTATCCAGATAAATAGATAGGAAAAAGTTGAAGCAGGCCAATATAAATAATTAAAACACATAAACGAGTTAAAAACCATCAGTTTAGGAAAGCATTACGGGCGGGCACGGCATCTACGTGACTCTCAGCTCACTGGCAATCAGCACTTCATGCTTCTCCCAAGACTGAAACGTCTTTTTCAAAGGTGCACATGTTAATGAGTTTAACTGTAACTGAAATCTAAAACATGTTCTATTATTTTGCCTCATGCAGCAGATCCTCTATTAATTTCTAGACACAAATAGAAATAGTACTCTGTAAATTTATTTTGAATGAAAATAATTTTGAGAAGCTTCAAATCTCCACTCGCTTCCCCCAAGAATGTCTCATCTCTAGAACCAGCCCTACTAAAGTGCATTAACTGATATCAATCCTGTAGTATTGATGGCTCATGTTCAGAAGGTACCAGCTGACTGGAGCAAATGAGGGATTGGTGCCAATGGCAGTTCCATCATATTCCTGTATGAGGGTATTTTGGGTTTTTTACTTGTATGATACATATAGTGGTGAAAAGAAGGGGAAACCTAAGCAAATGCCACAAAGCTTTGTACTGGTTTTCTTCTGAAAAAGAATAATGCAGAGGCAGTGTGAAAGGGGGCTATGTGGACTTGGGTTTTACTGAACCACATAAGTTTGTGTGCACTTCTTCTCTTTCTTTTTCTCCCCCTCTTTGCTCTTATCTGTTTGCGCCCTTTGTGCATGTGGTCAATCCGGTATGTTCCCAA
This sequence comes from Amorphophallus konjac, assembly GCA_022559845.1. Lineage (NCBI taxonomy): Eukaryota > Viridiplantae > Streptophyta > Magnoliopsida > Alismatales > Araceae > Amorphophallus > Amorphophallus konjac. Next base: position 2,020,914 of record CM040121.1, on the reverse strand, counting down.
CAAATCCGAAGCATAGCTAATTGTTTTTAAGATGAAGGGAGTCTATTGGATGCAATTTATCAGGTTTCTTAGCAGAAAATAATATTATGTACAAAGACTGAAATGCTAGCAATTTGAAACCACGTTGATAATATCATGTTAAGCTCATTATTTTTCTTGAATTAATCGACATAGATAAAAATTAAATTAGTCCGATGACGATCGATAAATGGCACAAAGCCTAGGTTGTCATGATTATGGACCAATCACGTGTCCCGGGGACTCCCGACGGACACCCAACATGAAAGGGAAAAAAACGCTCGCAGCCAAGAAACAACTAAAAGGATTTTTTTGTCACACCTACGAAGTGTCCGGTACATGTCGGCCAGTTGTCCCAGCAAGTCGAAGTCTCCATCCCATGACAAACGGCGTAGAAGGAGCAAGAAAATGCAACAAAACACAAGGAAATTCAAGGCACAAAGCCCAAGGAGGGTTGCTTTCCTCTGCTCAATGTGGAAAAACACAAAAGTTCAAAAAGGAGGGCTTTTATAGGCCGTGCTCCCTCTCTCACCTCCCGGGCTCAAATGGGACTGGGTTGACTCGGACCGGATAGGTCCCCGCCAGACCTATCAGGTCTTGGGTAGGTCCCCGTTGTTTATAAAAAGCCCCCGTGGGCCCCATTACACTACACATTATGACATGGAGTCTGAGACTTGGAGCCCTTGGAGAATTCCTTTGTTTTTGTGCGCCTTTGAGAAATGGTACGTTACAAAAACGCCTTTATGAAGGCACATATGTAATTTTGTGTCCATTTATGTAATTTCTCTGTAATTTCATGGGAAAAATTATGTAATTTTCTGAATCAATCATAAATTACAAAAATAATCCTGAATTTACAAGAAAAACCCTGTCATGTTTGTAAATTGCAGAAATGTCCTATAACTTTTGTAAATTGTAGATGTGTCCTATATTTTTGCAGGAAAGTCTTGTGAAAGTCTACAATTTGTCGAAAAGGTCCTGTAATAATTGAAATGTTGTGTATTTTATAGAAATGTCTAGGGTGTACAAAAGCACTATGAATTTCTGTAAATTGTGTAAGTGTCCCTACTACATGTGGATATTGTGTATGTACGCCCCTGTTTAACACGCGGAAATTTTAATTTTTAAGATGTCCAATTGTTGGATAAATATGCACATATTTTAGCTAATTAATTAGCATGTGCATAATTCTTTCCGCGAGTTTGATTATCAGACGATTTACGGTTCATGTGCTAGAACTTTTCCCATTGACTGTTATCGGTGTTAATTTACATCGATACAAGTTCGAACACCTTTAATTAACTGCCAAAGATACCCTTAACCTCTACAACATTCGTTGTGATATTGAGGGTTTAATCCGAAAGGGACTTCCATGCCCTAAGATAGGGGTATATTTGCAATAGTTGATATCCCCAGTGGATTCAAGAGCATGCACTTACTTTCGCATGCCTGGGGTATATTTGTAATTTTTCCTCAAACAAGGGTTTATTTGTAATTTTTCCTAAACTAGGGTTTATTCGTAATTTTCTCTTAGACAAGGGTGAAATCACAATTTCAAAGTAATCAAAACAGTCTTCTGCAATTTCCATGCTTTCTAAATTTTTCTGTAGTTTTTCTGGGCATTCACGTAATTTTACAAAAGTCCAAGGTAAAACTGTAATTTTGGATTTCTGAGTGAAACAAAGACTTTTCCCACATTTGGAAGACATTTCTGTAGACTTGAACATTTCCCTTGAATTTCTGTATTTTCAGGATTTTTCTTGAATTATATGGGTTTTCATGTAATTTTACATAACTTCGGGGTAAAACTGTAATGTCTAGATTTTTGCAGGGTTTTTCCCATGATTTGACATCAAAAATCCCAGAACTTGGGGCTTCTGGGCTTTACATGATTTTTACATCATTCCATAACAAATTTCATGAAATGCAAGATATTTTCCTCATGTCGGGGTATTTTTGTAAACATACCCTAAGATGAGGGTTTTTTACACAAATTGTAAAACTTGAAATTTCTTCAAGTTTGAACAGGCGCTCCAAGGGACTCCTGCGTAGAGCTTCAAAGGGCTTCAAGCTTCAATCTCCAAACTTTGGTTTTCCAAGTGAACTCCAAGTCCGTGTCCCCTTCCCCCCTTTGGCATAGGCCTCCTTTTATAAGAGTTTGAAGATGAAGAGAAGAGATCTCTCTCCGGTTGCAATATTGTCGATGCACCTCCAGTGAAAGGTAAGAATCCCCTTTTTTTCTTTTTTCTTTTTTTGGGTTTGTGGGAGAGAGAGGATCAGAGGGACCTCCTTCGGAACTCGCTGCTGGAGGGGGTTTCCTTTGGTGTGTGCGCAGCTGGAGGTAGTCCCTCCGGTGCATACACAGCCGTAGGGAACTCTCTCCGGTGCTTGCACAATTGGAGGGAGCTCCTCCAGAGCCTGCACACCCGGGGGGACTTCCTCCAGTGTGCGCGCAGCCGGAGGGGGCTTCCCTCCTGTGTATGCACAACCAGAGGGAGCTCCTCCGAAGCCTGCACAGCCGGAGGAGCTTCCTCCGGTGTGTGCGCAGCCGGAGGGGGCTTCTCTCCGGTGTTGTGCAACCGGAGGGGCCTCTCTCCGTAGGCAACTGAAGGGAAGTCCTTCCGGTCTTGGATCAGTCTGGGAGAGAGAGAGAGAGGCGGAGGAGGGGAGAACTTTTAGGTTTCTTGCCCTCCAAAGGGCTATAAAGCCTTGACCCATCCCTTTCTAGCAATTTTTATTGTTGGGAGCCCAGGATTGCAATACGTGGAGATTTTTTGTTTGGTTTCTTTTAAAGGCACCTTGCTGTCCGCCCTTGTCGCAGCGGAGGGACCATTTTCTCGGACATTAAGTACAGTCTAGATTGACTTTTTTGTTGTTGATTTGCTGCGTGGGTACGTGGCTTCATAGCCGCCCACAAGTCGTTTGATGAAATTCCCATGCTTTTATACATAGGGTTTCTGTAAATAACCCTGCCCGATGGAATCCCAAGGGTGTTTATATGACGGCGGCGATTTTATATCGTGTAACCATCACATAATAAGCTAAATAATTTCTGAAAATTCTTCTGAAATATAAAAAAATGTTGTAAATTTGTGGGATTCAACAGCCCCCGTCTCAAGGAGAGAAGTTCACAATGCTCATCCAATAGCCCAACAAAGATCATCTCGGTAATCCAACGGTTCAATTGAGATGAAGCCTAGAACCAACTCTCTGATGGCGAGACGATGGTCAGATGATGATAATGGAGTGTTTGGGAGCACTTTTTTGGCTCTCTTTTATCTTAAAATAGAAATTTGGGAAAGGAAACCCATTTAAACACATTTGGTGAGGCCTTTCCTATTTTATGGGGTGGAGTTGCATCCTTTGTAAATCTCTCCTAAAATAAAAACAACCCAAAACCAATTTTTTTTAAGAACGGCTCACGCTCCATCCGCCTTCTTCTTGTCCTTGCAAACGGAACCCCTCCCCTCTCCTTCCTCCTCTTGTGAAGCCTGCATGCCACGACCGGCCCTCCCGTCTCCCTCCTTCTCCTCCTGTAAATCCAGCACGCCCGCCCAACCCTCCCCTCTCCCTCCTCCCCAGAACTATGACCATGCTACCGTTGTACCTACCTTCAAGAAGAGCAGGTTCATGGGCATCAGCAGCCCCTGCTCCACTTGCGATGTCGGCGCGTACAGCCCGATCGCCTCCCCACGAGCTTCGAGCTCAGCCCCGGCCCCTCCATCAATTTGTTGTTGATCATGACGACCATGCCAAAATCCGTCGTGGTCGTGTTGGTGGGTGGCGCACGGACGACCTGCAAGTCAGTGGGTTGCAGCCGCTGACGATTTCATGGAAGTAGAAGGGAAAGTTGCTCAATTTCTCCTGGCGGAGCTTGGGTGTCGGCCACTGGCTGTGGAGGAAGCGGCGGGCTGGCTGCTCAGTGGTGGCAACTACGGTGACGAGGCAGAAGAGGATGACAGTAAGGGCGATGGCGATGACAGTATGGCCACTCGGCCATCCCCTCCTCTCCCCGCCGTCACCTCTGCTGCGGCATCCTCCTCGCCCGCATCTTCCACTGCCGCCTCGCCAACCACCCTTCCTCCCCAGTGACGAACTTCACGCGCTCCTCCACCGCCAGCTCAACAGGCGGCTCCCGCTCGAGGCGGCATAGTTCGTCGCGGAGGAGGTGCTGCTCGCCCTCAAGTACCTCCATGCCGTCGGGTTCATCTACCGCGACCTCAAGCCTAAGAACGTGCTGCGACGCGCGGACGGCCACGTTGTGCTCTCCGACTTCGATCTCTGCCTCCCCTCGGATGTCGTCCCCTCCATGTCGCGCAAACGGCCACTTCGTCTCCAGGCAGCCGTGGGTCTCTGCCTCCCCCTCACTGGTCTCCGCCATGGCCAGGGTGTTCTGGGCTTCCAGGGCCATCAACTTTTAGGGTGTTCAGGGCTTCCAGGTTTCTACCAAACAAGTCCACACAAAATTTAGAAATTATGACATTTTTGCCAAACAGATAGTTATTTGTTTCCATCAATTTCAATAATTAAGTTGAAAATCAACATAACATATATTTTTGGTAGAAACAACTTTTTAAAAAAAATGCTCCCAAACACCCTATAAATCTCAAATCGGTCTACCAACCCAAACCCTAGCCAATATTAAACTGCAACTAAATTATAACCAGTATCAAACTACAACTGAACGCTAACCAGTGTCAAACTGCAGACAAATCCCAGTCAGTACAAAATTGCAAATAATCCTTGAGTCAGTACAAAACTGCAAACATGCACCCTACTCCTACCAAATTACAATTGAACCCTTAGACAGGATCAAATTGCGAAACAACCCTTAACTAAAATACCCAAATCCTTACTTAAATTATAGACCTACCCCAATCTCTATAGGACCATCCTAACTCAAACCAAAAATTACAATTTCACCCCCATTGTGGCATACGTGCCCTCATCTCTTTAAAGGCATTTGCTGTTATAATTACAAATATGCCCTCAATATCACAATTGATATTATGAAGGTTGATGACTTCTTTAACAGTTAAACAAAGGTGTTCGGACTTTATGTCGACGTAAATTAACACTGATTCTGATCAGTAGGGAAAAGTCCAATACACGAACCCTAATTGTATGATAAACCTAACTTGCAGGATTAACATTGCATGTGCCATCCAAATGGCTAACAAATGTGCACAAATGTCCAATCAATGGACACCAAATAATCAATTTTCCTCATATTCCATGCGCATAAATTTAATCTATTTCATTTATTTTGTGAGTTAATTCCCGCGTGTTAAACATATCAACTCTTGAATATAGCAGTTACTCTTCAGTATAATCACCTACAGACAAGGCTGACCCTACAAAACAATTTATCCAGAATACAAAATTATCAAACAGTTGCTGAATTTATGTCGTAAGGTAAATATTATACCTTTATCAAATCTAGTTGCCTCTCAACCAGCTCCTGGTCTTCCGTTGTTGTAAGGCTTCCAGACCATGTAAAAACAGTATTACCATTATGTAATACATAGCAATATGAGGAATTCAAAGATGAAGCCACCTGATCAGGGCAAACCAGTATAAATATGTATCCCAAAAAGAGAGGGGGGGGGGGAAGTAACATTGACTTCAAATAAATTGTCTATCAATTCAGTTTCTGTGTATACAAAGACAGGGAAATAATAGCATTCATGCCAATGGGATTCTAACAGAATCTGTATGCATTTGTTTCTGCATTCATTAAAGAATGCTTAATACAGATAATAATGCAAGTTTTTCCATGAATTGTAGGTTCAAGGGAATGGTGCTGCAAATTTGTTAAATTATATACCGCTTCAACTTGAATTGCTTGCATATTATCTGGTCCAGAACCTTGCACACGGAACAAAGCAATACCATCTTCAGAATATGTCTCATCAGCTATGCCATTCTCTGTTATGTACTTTTTGTACCCAGAGCTCATGCCTCCCTACAAAGTTTTATACAAGATAATGCCAGGCAACAGAAATGGATATCAGCTTGTACATTCTGACACAAAAGCAAACATACCCTGAATATGATAAAGCTCTGGAATATAGAAAAGAACTGAGTAGGTTCCCTTCCTTCGTATATTCGAGCCTGCAGAGACAGCCAGGAGGTTATCATCACGTAAATTGAAAGGTGTAAATAAGAAACTGGGTTGGGTAAAATAATTTACTTGAACAGCCAGAGATTTCAAAGATTCAACCATCTTGGTCGCCAGAGATATAGCTGCTGCCCTTTCTTCCTGTGATCATCACACAGAAGAAACAACTAAATGAAAACAGGACATAAAAATCCATTTTGTGGAAAAAGAATAAAGAAGGTGCATAATGTCATCTAAATGAGACATATTCAGATGATCTAGGATTAAAGGGGACAAAGAAACATATAATGGATCAAAGACTTTGCATCACTGCTAATGAACATCCTTGTAATTTTCCACAGGAAACCTCAAAATCTTCTTCACCAAAATAACTTCAGTTTCTCCCTTCAGGAGCTGACAAATCATAAATCATGTGCATTTTATGTTGATCATATATAGCAAATTGTTTCAACCTGTATATCATGAGACAAATAATTGGTTCATCTATGGTAATCAAAATATTCCCATTAATTTCTCGGTTTTCATTGTTTACCTGATCTTCAAGTTCCTTAAAAGAATCATATTCCTTGAAAGGATGCAAAAGGAACCAATATAAAGATAAAGGAGTATCCTACCTCAATACTCTTACTTCCAAACCAAGTGCCAACAAGATATTCCTCTTTATCTTCTCCAGGATATGTATACTGAAAAATATAGCAATCCCCACTGTAGAACTTTGACTGATCTGATGATGGAATAAGGATCTTTTCCTTACCATTCACACGCCAAACCTGTGCATTGAAACAGGGAACTAAAGTGAGAAAGTTTATCGTGTTTCATCATGTGGATCCCTAAAATATAAAAAAATCGAGCATTACGAAGTATCCAAACATTACGGACGACCCACATAGTGCAATTAGTGACTTTCCCATAAAAATGCAGAGACTGAGGCATCTAGAGTGAGAGTGAAAACTGTTAAAAGCACCTGTAGATTCCCAGAGCAATCAATATATGGTTGAGGCTCTTCTTTTACAGGAGCAGCTTTCGTTAAGCCCTTGACATTAAGTCCTTGACGTTTCACAAGAGCTTCAGTAGCAAAAATACAAGCACTCTCAGCACTAAATAACATTTCCATTTGGTTGTAAAACAAGAAAAAGCATAGGAAAGACAGAAGATACACACATATGTTTCCTAAAGTAGACCACAAGAGAAAAGAAAAAAATGTACTGTCAAATCCTTTCCAAAAGCAAGAAAAATTTACTAACCAGCAACCTTGCCTCTACCCTCCTCAGATACAGTAATGCTATTTGTCTGAGGCCATGAGTCAAACTTGGATCTGAATGTAACAGTTTCAAAACCCTCAATAACACGGATAATGTGACTTTCCAGCCGGTCAGGACAATGGATGAGCTCCTGTGCAGGAAGAAGAAGCACATCAGTCCTTTTGCTGAGCAAATGACAGTAGATATCTAAGGAGGCAAAACCATGGTTTTGTTCCCAAACTAAAAAATAACAGTTGTTACCTCTGCAGCTGCACTTGCACTTTTCCTCTCCTCAAGAGATGTATTTCTGCCCAACCATACAAAAACTTCTGATCCGCAATCTAATAAATAACATTTGTTTGTCTCTAACAAACTCTTTGTCAAGGAATCAGCTTGGACAATCACCGGCAGACCTTGCTCAATGCTAAAAAAGTACAGAGTGTATATTAGGCAAAGAGCATAACTATATGTATTTCCCTCAAAAATACTTACATAAGAAAGATGAAATGAATGTGAGAAGGATGAAGGTTGTTTTAGATGAGGACAAAATCATTGGAAAAGGATTACCGATGCAGTTTCACAGAAAATTCTGAAGCTCTGTCATCTTCAGAAGCTACTTTTCGTGGAAGAGGAGCAAAGCCACCGAAAAAGTTCCAGAACTCTCCCGCTTCAGCATCAGCCATCAACTTTCCATCCTCTTGTAATGAAAACAAGGAAAAAAGTCAAACAGTATCATTGCCAGAGCAAGCCCAGTCATCAACCTGTCCAAAAAAACAAACTTACCAATAGCAGCTACATCACATTTTCCACTATGATATGTATCTTTAATGTATTGCACGACTTCAAGAGCTTTAGCTCTCTCTTGAATAGATGAATTGGACCCATTAAATTGAAAAATCTTAGACTTTGTGTCCAGAATGAATATGTCATCATGATTAAGTGATGCTCGAGCAAAAGGGACCTAATGAATATAATTAGAAGTATAATAAAAATCCACTAAATCTATGAACACTAAGAAAGACTAAAATGACAGACATCAAACTAAAGCACTTGCCTGTTTTACATGGACAACATGTTTGCCTTTGCAGACATACAAGTGTGTCTCATGTTCATGTTGATTGACTTCAGTATGCCTGAACCCAGATGACACTCCACCTTCCTGGGGTATAATACATGGTTTAAAATAAGATAAAAACTTCTCGGTCTCATGCCCCTGCACCTCCCGGTATTGGACTGCACGACCTCCAAGAGCAGCATCCAATTCCACAGTCTTGATGGCAGCCGCACCTGCTTCATCCTGTTTATCCAAAAGATTTAGTATAATGTCAAAGGGGACTGTCCTCTGAAGAACAAGCTGGAAGACTAAACAGTTCACCTGACTTGCATCTTTACCAAGCCAATAATGAATATCCTGGCGAAAAGCACCACTCTTCAAGGCAGTTGTCTACTAGACAAAAGAATTTCTTAGAAAGTAGATAAACAATATCAACATGAATAAGTGACATAATAAACATAAAAACACATGTATTGCATGGGGAATTCAATCTGCTGCAAATTCATGAAGGATACTTATACAAAATATCAGCATACGTTCAAGACAATGTAAGCATCTCCTGTAAAGAACTTTCCGTAAGAAGACTTTGAGACAGGCACGGGACGAAAATTTTCTATGCGCCATATTTCAATGCCACTATTATTAGTCAAGGCGCAAAATATGTTCAGGAAAAGCAGCATACAGATAAAATCAAATGAAGAAAAAAATTGGACTTCAAGTATTTGTGATCCTAGTGTCAAAGGCTCAACCAAATTTCTAAGCCCTATCAATGTCATTCTGTAATTGCCTTGAGTTCTTTGATCAGAGCTTCAGAAAACAGGCAAATTCATCTGAATATGAGCAATTTTTTTGAAAAAGGATACGCCTTTTGCCCAGCCCCCTGAAATGCAGAATCCAAATCCTTCATAGAAACTGCCATGCTGGCCTTGGGTTGTACAGAAGTCTGCTCTGTCAATTTTGACTTGAGAATGGGAGACGAAAAGTTCTGCAAGGACAAATTCAATCCAGTCACTAGCATCGAAAAGAACAAAGATCCATTTCTACTGTTACTTACAGAAGAAAAGGAAATACTATCACATTACGCATGTTTAGCTGCGTTGAACAAGTAAAAGAAAGGTAAGCAGAACAACATCCAAAAGGTTCAGAAATGGCACGTAAGCCCCAAATGTCAGCAAAGCTGAGACTGCCATTCCTCTCAAAACGGCTACAAATGCCACACATTAATAAGAAACAAACGACTTTCTTCTTCAAGCAAAAACAGTAGAATGGTAAACACGTCATGAATAGGTGGAAATCGCGGGGTCGCTTACTGGGTGTGCCATGTCAGATGTGAAGACATCAAGCACCCTACAGCGCCTTGTGATGTAAGGAGCAGGAATCGTTGAAGACACCGAACCGGGGAAGGATTTCAAACTGGCGATAGAATCAGGGACAGTCTAGAAGGACATCAACCGAGTTCCAAGTACAATTTCAAAACTTCCTCGACACGATTCAGATGTTTTCAAAGAATATCTCAAAATCTGACAGAGGAAAACCGGATTCCAGTAAGACAACAGCAGATGCAACCTTTGCATCATTTGGAAATGGGGAGAGGGGGTGAAGAAAGATGGCAATCCAGAAAAGAAACTTATGAACTATCCCTCCTACCTTGCGCACAGGGACCGACTGCTTCATCGTGAAATCACCTACCGGACAGCCAATGGAGAACCCAAGTGACTGAAGAGAAAGAAAAAAGAGGAATAAACCGAAGCGATCGAAACAGCAAACGGAACGATCCACCGGCGGTTCCAGAGCAGTACAACACAGCAGATTCCTCTCCCTCTTCCGGACTTGGACACACGACGCCAGCAAACTATATATACATATAAACATATAGTCCCCACTATAGAATTGGGCAGAAAATTACAAATTTGGCGATCAAAAAAAAAGGTGCAGAAGAAAACTTCACCGCCGCCACCTACCTCGTTTGACTGTGGCCACTCCGCCAATGCGGGAGAAGAACTGCAGTTGCGATGGAGGTAAAACCCTAGAAAAGGATTAGCTGGTTCTTCACCTCGATCCCCTCTGGTAACGACGGGAGGGTGGAGAAGAAATGTGGCGGAGAAAGGCAGAAGAAGAAGAAGAAGAAGAGAGAGAGAGAGGGGGGGCGAGGGAATGATGACAGCACCTGGCGTGCGCATCACTAACGGAAACCAGGCGGAGCGGCGCAGGAGGCAGGAGACAGGATCTCCTCTGAGCCGTGGCGCAATATGCCCTTCAGCTGTGGCGTCTCCGCATTGGTTCGCACATTGCACCATATTTATGGTAAAAAATATTCTGGTTTAAACTGTGAAATTAGATTTGGTGACGGACACGATGAGTCCACGTCCATTGTTGACGGTCCCAGCTCCTAAACAATAGAGGGTGACAGTGACAGTGACAGTGAGTTATACTATTTTGCGATAAATAAAAAATATAGATGTTGAAAATGATAATTTATTTATATTGGATCCGAGACGCGTATCTCTAATTCATCACCTCCTCCCGCGACGCGATAGAGAAGCTATAGGTTCGATTCCACTTCCCAGTGCGTAGAGTAAGATCACTCACTTTCGAATTATTCGGAGAGGTACGCAAGTTAATTAGTTAACGGATCATCCACCGTACGCCCCCTCCACAATTTATAAAAAATTATGAAGTGCCAAGTTCGAACTCCGATTTCTCTGATCCCCCCCCCACACAATTTATAAAAAAATATAATTTATATTGATAACGCATAGTTTTGAAATTAAGAAAAATGCAACGTTAGAAAAAATAGGTAACGCTTTTATTGTTTCGTTGGCCAGCTGGTGAGGAAGAACAGGTTGCCGGGCTGCAATTATACATGATGTGCGTGCATGCACGTGACCGTTCCCTCTGTCCAGATTTATTATCCTTTCTACCGGTTCCCTTGCTGTAATTAGCGTACGTAAACATGGTCAGCTATGTGGTTATTTATATGTGTGCTTATTGTATATGTGCTTATTTGTATGCCATGCCACGTTAGAAGACCTCGTTGGCTCACGTTAGAAGACTTGGCGTGCTACATGCAAAGTTTGGAGGAACTTTGGTACTCCAATTCAGTATTTGCAGATGTAGCCTCCTTCCCATGATAAAAAAAATATAAATAAATATCAGTTGAGGTGTCATCCGACGACGTGTCGTGAAATCGGTTAAAAAGGGTGCCACGCGGGTCATCTGACAATCCGTTTTAAAATTAACCCAATAATTAATTTTCAGCACTCCAAGACTTTAAAAAAGATAATGTAAAACAATTTATAACATTTTAAAAATAAGAGATATTTTATTTATAGTATTTCATGCCACACCAAACCGCAGTATTGCTCAACGTGCACGGGATACATGCAACCGGAGCTAAAACGAAGCCAAATAATACTTTCAGTTGAATTGCAACCGGAGCTAAAACGAAACGTTAAATTACAATGCAAACATGTTTGGGAACGGATGTCTACATAATAAATAAATAAATAATAATAATAATAATAATAATCTAAAGGTCGGTAGAGTTGATGGCTAGCACTTTCCAGGATCGCCTGCCGAGGAAAAAGGACGACGGTCGCCGCCCATCTCGGTGGGTGTGGTGGGCTCCACCGTGGGAGCACAATCCTCAGAATGCGTGCTGCCGTTCTACGCGGGGTAGGGCAGGGCCCACTCTGTTTCCTATTAGCGAATCACACCAACAACGCGAACAGTAGACCTGGAAAAAGAGAGAGGACACCTTTTCCAAGTAAAGTATTTAAATTTTTACATAATTCTGTAAATTATGGGATTAGTCAATCTATCTGGGCCTTTGGAAGTTGACGCGTCGGACATTTGATGAGGTGGAAAGGAGTACTTTGTAGACGGAGAAAGAGAAAATATTAGCGTTTATGTGACACTAGTTGGGGGGGGGGGGGCAGCAGTAATATGTTGTTTGAGAGAGTCGCGATGTAATAGTCTCATCTCGAGGGAAGAAGCGATCGGAAGGAAGAGACTCTTATGCTCATGTGATCGCAACTTCGCAAGGGGTGAGTGAGTCATTAATAGTGGGCTGTGCTCGTAGCTAGATTTTTACATAAAAGGATGAGAAAAAGATATTTAAACGCTAAAAATGCAAACAATCTCATTCGACAAGTCTCCCCCCCCCCCCACCTGTTCCACTCTGTTTCAGCAGAACTCGTTTCGTCTAGTATTCAAGTCATTGAATAGAAATAAGATCCAAATTACTTGAATTAGACAAATAATTTGATTTTTCATTCATCAATTATAGGCAGTGTGCATCTTATCTATTAGGATCGGGACACCGGCGAAACAACGATCATACACGTAAGCACACACCACAATAGATAATAAGAGAGAGATTTGTAATAACGGCATTTATCACTATGAAAATAACTACACATTTTTCTCCGGTGACTCTCGGACACTCCGACGTCTTCCGATCTCTGTAACCTTTGAAATTATAGTCGTTTTTATAGAAGACTTATAACAGTTTCGTAATCCCATTAGACTTCCTCCTAATACCTACTCAGAGTCCCAAACATACTCTGATGCAGAGTCAAACATTGACTTCCCTTACTTGCGGACTGTCATTATTATCCAACGTAAGATTCCATTACATTGCTTTTAATGATCAGAAGGAGATGCCTATTCTCGAGGGTAAGAATGTAAGAAACTAAACAAAATCTACGTACTTGAAAAATGTCTAGCAAAAACTATTGAACAAAAAGGACTTTTAGTCGTCACATCTCTCACTTCTCACCGATTATATTCTTTTTCCATGAGTTATAGAGAAGATTAACCCAACAGACATTCTTCACCTGAGAGACTTTTAGCCTTGGGAGTTTGTTCTTGGGGGGGTTGTTCTAATGGTGAGGATAAGTGTGGAGCTAGTACTCAAAACTCATAGGCAATCCTTCACATTCCTCCTCGAGGTCCTTCCCAACAGGGTAGCTACATAGCATCACACATTATTGGAAACCAATGTAAACCACCCCGGATCTCATTCTTACACTTAGACAATATCTGCACAGCTACACAAAGTGTTCGAGTTGTTTCAGGAGACTGCAGCACCACCACCACCTGGTCATCACCTGTAGGTAATCTTCTCTCTCTAAGAAAAACGAAGGACAGAGATGAGAGAGAACTGTCAGGGCATGAATACACGGACCATCGAAGGAGGGGCGGGGACACTGACGTATGAGAGAACATGTCCTTGCACCAAGAGGGATCCTTTCGGAGCGGGCGACGAACGAGGGCTCAGATTCCGGACCCAATTAAGAGGTTGGGGGAGAATGGACAAAAAAGAAGATACGAAGAAGCGTAGGACACTTTGAACCCGACGTGAATCGAGTTGTTCTAATGGTGAGGATAAGTGTGGAGCTAGTACTCAAAACTCATAGGCAATCCTTCACATTCCTCCTCGAGGTCCTTCCCAACAGGGTAGCTACATAGCATCACACATTATTGGAAACCAATGTAAACCACCCCGGATCTCATTCTTACACTTAGACAATATCTGCACAGCTACACAAAGTGTTCGAGTTGTTTCAGGAGACTGCAGCACCACCACCACCTGGTCATCACCTGTAGGTAATCTTCTCTCTCTAAGAAAAACGAAGGACAGAGATGAGAGAGAACTGCCAGGGCATGAATACACGGACCATCGAAGGAGGGGCGGGGACACTGACGTATGAGAGAACATGTCCTTGCACCAAGAGGGATCCTTTCGGAGCGGGCGACGAACGAGGGCTCAGATTCCGGACCCAATTAAGAGGTTGGGGGAGAATGGACAAAAAAGAAGATACGAAGAAGCGTAGGACACTTTGAACCCGACGTGAATCGAGTTGTTCTAATGGTGAGGATAAGTGTGGAGCTAGTACTCAAAACTCATAGGCAATCCTTCACATTCCTCCTCGAGGTCCTTCCCAACAGGGTAGCTACATAGCATCACACATTATTGGAAACCAATGTAAACCACCCCGGATCTCATTCTTACACTTAGACAATATCTGCACAGCTACACAAAGTGTTCGAGTTGTTTCAGGAGACTGCAGCACCACCACCACCTGGTCATCACCTGTAGGTAATCTTCTCTCTCTAAGAAAAACGAAGGACAGAGATGAGAGAGAACTGCCAGGGCATGAATACACGGACCATCGAAGGAGGGGCGGGGACACTGACGTATGAGAGAACATGTCCTTGCACCAAGAGGGATCCTTTCGGAGCGGGCGACGAACGAGGGCTCAGATTCCGGACCCAATTAAGAGGTTGGGGGAGAATGGACAAAAAAGAAGATACGAAGAAGCGTAGGACAACTTTGAACCCGACGTGAATCGAACACGCAACCTTCTGATCTGGAGTCAGACGCGCTACCATTGCGCCACGGATCCAATTGTTGAAGTCAAACGGTTTATAGTATTATAGTATACATATCAATTTTTGGCAATTTTCAAAAGGACTTTCAGTAGTTAAATTTAGAAAATCTCTTTTATAAAAGAACATATGCCTGAGTCGTGAAGGATATTTTTTTTCTACTCTTTCGTTTTACTTAAAATGTTGTGATTCATTAACCTAATTACATATGCTCTAAAAAGTTTTCACCACTTTCTTGCTGACTTAATTTGAAACAAACATGTGTAGTCACCAAGTTCCATAATGGCCATCCTAAAACCACAAGGCAAAAGCCTCTCCATCTGTTAACATGCAATAAGCAACGATCGATTATGGTGAGGACGGATGGAAAAGAGAAAGGAAGCAAAACACATTATTTGGATACAAAGAGTGTGGACTAAAAATGGAATATCAAATATCACGAGTTTTTTTTGGTGAATTCCATTCAACTAAGTTCGTGTACTTGTCAACAGTAAAACATAAATATATGCAATTTAATCCGCACCTTTTATCCCAACATATTTTCACGAATAAATCATGATTTATCGTGTGAATATTTAATTTTAATTCCAAAAGGAACATGATGCAGTCTCCGATTCTCAAGAAAAGAAGATCGTATCTTTCTTAAAAGTTAGTTGATCCTTTCATTTTAAAATTTATATTGTACTTTTAAATTTAAATTTTATATGTTAAGAATTAGCATTCTTTTTATCATTTTTTTCACAAAATTTTGAAAAAAAAAATCATAACCCTCCTTCCCCGCCACCCCCCAATCTTTACTTATGAGAGAGCTAACTGCTACAGTTTATTAAGAAAAAAATATTAAATTATATTTTAAGAATGATAAAAGAAATGTAAATCTTGAGTCTATCTTAAAACACTTTATTACGTCACCTTCTCAAACGATGAATAAATTTTAAGTAAATATTTTGAGATGGTGACGACGGTGAGATATATCAACTCAATTAAAAATAGACGTAAATCTCAAATAAAAAATATGAGATACATATCTCAAGATATTTTTCTTCTGAATTATCTTGAGAGTTAAGCATTAGTGACTTTAAGCGTCATCTTTTTAAATAATGATGGTAGGGTTGAAACATGATCTAGAGCACCAACGATTCATGAGGCAAAGATTTCTAACATCATTCAATGGAATATAGTGAAGACCGATTAACGGACAAAGAAAGATGACGACATAGAGATTAAGGTCGCATTTGGAAACACTTGCATCTTGGATTCCAATCATTGAAATATCTGAGAGGGGTGAAAATATTTTCAAATGACTCAACTCTGTCTGGAGTTTCTCGATAAATTTTTTTTTGGATGAGAGAGATAATAGACACGAGAAAATGTCCTGACCTGGAATCCGCATAAGCCCGTGGGAGGGAGCTTCCTGGCAGGGTGCATGGTAGCTTCCGGAGGTATGTTCACGTAAATACCCACCCCCTCGCCCGCCATTGCGCTCATCGTAGCCCGCCATTGTGCTCACCCCTAGCCCGTCGCAAAAGTCATAGAATGTTGTCCTCCCGTCTGCGTGAAGAAGATGAACAATGTTAGCGTTGAGAGTTCACAAATGGCACGGGTAACGATGTAAATATTCAAACATTCGCACACGATAATCGAGGTTAAAATGGTCATTCTCGCCACTGCATTCGGATGTTGGGGGGCATTTGGTATCGGAATATGACCCGATTATCCCCGATATATCTTCATTCACCATTTGATAGAGCCCAAAAACACAGGGATATACTGAGTTAAGCTAAATGGGGATAACCTCGAAATGCACTTTTTTCCATGGATAACTCGTTCCAAGTAAAATTTGGAACGAGTTATCACCCCATCCTCAACCCCCGAACGACCTCCTCCCCGTGCCTTCGCCGTGAGTGCTCTCTATCTCCCCTCTTTCGCCTCCGTGCTCTGCAGCCGAGATCACCGTAGATCGACTCTAGCGACTCCCTCCGAAGGTTTTCTGCTCTCGCCCTTCTCGCTGGTGCCGCAAGAAATCGAGGCCTCGCTGCCTCCTCCGTCCAGCTGCCCCTGCTGCAGCAGCCGACAACATCACAACTACACCACCCTCCGCCACCCCCAAGCACAGGTCGAGTAATCCCCATCTGCACCCCCCTCACAATCCAAGGCCAAGGGGGTTTCTTTCTCCCCCCTCGCCCCTTTCGTTCCTCTTTTCCTCCCCACCCTTCCCCTTTCCCTTCCGCACGAACCCGACAGCTCCCATGGCATTCTGATTTGGAACCCACGTTTGTTGTCCGCCAGATTTCTCGACGGGTGGTCGGAGTCCTACGATTCAGGAGCCTTGGACGAGATTTGGTTGTTGGTCATCTAGAGGTGCATTTTTTCCCCTCCGCATCTTGCCGTCGTCGGTCGATTTTATCCTTTGCTCGTCGATTACCGTGTGGTTGCTGGGAAAAACCAGTGCTAGCAATTTCCAGAAGTTCCCCGGTGGGGGGCAGTCAAAATATGGGCGATTTGCTTTCGGATGCCTCGGTCCGGGGCATTAAACTTCTACCAAAACTTGCGCGCTGCTCGTATACCTTGGTTGTTTTTCCTAAAAGGCACTAAAAGAGACTGCATGAATGTAGGAATTTCTTCAACTGGTTCTTAGTTCGACATTAATAGAAAGTGAACATATTTCATTGGCAACTGATCGGACTGACACTGCCCCTTGAGAATTATTCTTTTACCTTGTGGTTTTATACAGAAACTCTTTTGAGTTCTCTATGCTTTGGGAATAAAGTATAACTCTAGAAGAAGGTGAAGAAGTCTTGGGAGGATATGTACCATTCAATTTTTGCCACTGAGCCTTCCTTAGGAGGGGAAGGTGAGGATTGTACCCTGGTGCATTATTATTGAAAGTAAGAGTACTAATCTGGAGAGGAGAAAGCCAAAAGCCCCTATAACTTTGATGAAAAGCACAGAGTACCATCATGGCAGCAGCCTGTGTAGTCCCCTGGTGGAACCGATCATTAATTCAGATTTGAACATGAGACAGCTGAACTTAGAGATGGTAGTGACAAAAGCTCTCAAAATCATGGTTATTCAGCATGCACATTGTTGGCCTAATGACAATTTTTGCCATTTAATTCTGTAATCTTCAAATTATTAGGCTCAGCTTGACTGTAGATGATGATGTTTCTGAATTTCCAATTAAGCACGTCATTTCCCAAATTGTCAAGCAAACGCATTGGACCAACACATTGAAAATTTTTGTCCTTACTTATCCACCAAGTGTAGCAGCTCTGAATGAATAATCTGATCCTCGTGTGAGTGATTTCATTATGTTTTACTTGTTGCTAGCTTTGTCAATAGTTCTTATGATTGTGTTCTTTATATTCATGCATCCTTTCTTGGCCATGTCATGTTTTCTTTATATAAATGATGTGATCATCGTTGGAGACGATGCTTACATCATCGTGGCAACATTTTCACTAAAATTTTAAGATGAAGGATCTTTGCATTTGTTATTTTCTAGGCATTCTCTTCCTCTTGTTACATTATCTCTTGCTGACTCTTGATGGTCCTATAGTCTGCATGACTCTTGCTTTAACACTGCCGGTGCACCTAGATGAGCTAGTATGTTGGCACTCCTACATCTAACAATTATGCAGTTTTTCTTTGTATTCTCTCGTAACCGTACGGTACAAATGGATGCTCTTTATTTATGTCCACCTTTTTACTTGAGCTGCATGCTTCTTCGATGCTAACTGGGCTAGGCATCCTATTGACCATTGTTCTATTATGGGTTTCTACATATCCATAGAAGAATCTATCTGCACCTAGTAAGACGTAGGTTGATCTCTCTCACTTTGGTAATGTGGCTGCATATCATGCAATAACTGATGCTTCCACTGGGTTTGTCTAGTTTTGTTGTTCTTTTCCTTGATCCTGAGTGTCATTTCTCCACTTTTATGTCATGACCCTGTGATAACTGGAATGCTCTCAAAATTATGGGTAAGCTGGACTTACATGAATGGAGAATGCAGATTGAGATTCTCTGACATATTGTCTGTCAGCATTGCCACTGTGATAATCTTATTCTTTCTCATATCGCCTCTGTTGAGCAAGTCACTGTCCTCTTTACCTAGTTTCGGACTACTCTACACTTTAGAAATCAGTCGACGAGGTCGGTTCTTGATCTACTATGAAAAAAAATATGAAATAATCTCATTTGCCTGGGTTTCTACCATGAACTCCAGCCATTTCCGATTGAAAAATGTTGCGGCTCTCCACCATGTGTGGTACGATGCAGTGACCCCACAAGGATTAAAATCTCCGACGAGAGAGCAGAATTCATCTAATGCTGACTAGTAACAGATCTTTCTATATATATATATATATATATATATATATATATATATATATATATATATGAACCTAATGCAATGCCAAGAAACAAAACAAATGTTCTCCCTATGTTCAACTCTTTATTTTTACCCTTTTATCTCTTTTTACACAGGGAGCGCAAAATTTCCTTTCCCGCCAGGCCTTCCTTCGGGTGGCCTGGAGCTTATGGGGTCACCGGAGGAGTGAGATGACCGCCGTCTAACATAGCATTCCGCAAACTGCAGCTACCGGACTGGACTGGCTGCCCACGTGTACAGTCAACGCCATGCCGATGGCATCTCCGTAAAAACTGTGCGTCCTTTGACAGACTTATCGAGGCCTTCCCAGCCACCTCGCCGCGGCGGCCAGCAACTGCCGGGCCAACCCCCGCCCCTCCACTCCGCCACCAAACGCGGCCCTCCTCCTCGCCATGCCGGGCACGCTCCTCCACCTAACTGCACTCCTATCGCCGGCGCCGGAGGAGGAGAAGGAGGCGCTGACGGAGGAGCAGGAGGAGGCACGGCCGGGCCACACCGAGCACCCGTCGACGTCCGTGAGGGCCATGTCCGGCCGGAGGACGCGCAGGTCTTGCGGCCTGAGGTCGCTC
Organism: Amorphophallus konjac; assembly: GCA_022559845.1. Taxonomy (NCBI): domain Eukaryota; kingdom Viridiplantae; phylum Streptophyta; class Magnoliopsida; order Alismatales; family Araceae; genus Amorphophallus; species Amorphophallus konjac. Next base: position 2,001,124 of record CM040121.1, on the reverse strand, counting down.
CACCTCCGCTGGATACCCTCGCCGTCGACCGTCTCCTGGTCGGACTCCCCGGCCACGACGATCTGGTCCTCCAACGTTTCCTGCAAGCTCCGCTTGTTCGCATGTTCCCGTTCGAGTGTGGCGACGCCGCGCAGCATCAGCGCGTCGTCCACCGACCTCCAGCGGGGCTTGCTTCTGGCGGGGGGCGGAGGGCTCGCTACTCTGGTACCACCTGCAACGCGCAATACCACCTCTCCGCTCATGAAGAGTCTCCGCTCCACTGGGGTTGCCCCTCCGACGGGGGCAGCGTGGGGCTTCGGCCCGGCGGGGGGCGCGGGGAGGGGGAGGAGGACGTCCCCGGGCTCGACCTTGAGGCGGCAGAGTGGGCAGGTGGAGTGGGTGGCGAGCCATTGGTCGACGCACCCGATGTGGAAGGCGTGCATGCACTTGGGGAGCGCCCGCAGCAGCTCCCCCGCAGTGAAGCGGCGCAGGCAGACGGCGCACTCCGTCCCGTCGTCTCTCCGGTGGAACGGGATCACTGGCAGCGACTCAACAACCGCCCGGTCGACCCCGGCGTCCCGGCGCTTGTAGCCGGCGAAGTCAGCGTCCCCCTCGCTGCCGTAGAAGTCTCCTCCGCCGAGGGTGCGACGCCTGCAGTATTTGGTGTAGAAGAGGACGAGGAAGGTGAGGAAGAACAAGACGGCGACGATACCCATGATGAGGGGGATGCTGGAGCGGAAAAGGGACCCTAGAGGCGGAAACGGGGAGGGGTTGGTGGTGGAGCTGCTGAGAAGACGGGCAGCGCCCTTTCCCATCAGCAGAGCTCGGGGGAGGCGAGGGACCCGCGCTCCCGCTCCGAGGAGCTGGTACCAGGCCAGACCCATTGTTGCCCGCGGGCTGCAGGGGTCTGAAGGCGCCGTTGTTCAGACTTCAGATCACTGAAGACTTCCCTCCACGGGGCAGGAAGGAACCGGGTGAAAGCACAGGGGGAAGGGGAGACGCGCAGCCATGGAATACGATACTGCTGAGCTTTGTGTTTGTTCTACGTACGTTTGAGGAGGTGTGGGCGGGGGAAGATTGTGAGGAGCCGGAGAGCAGAGTGCTATGAGAGGGGGAGAGAGAGAGAGAGAGCAGTGTGAGGAGATGAGAGGGGGACGTGAGGTTGCGGTGGGGCGGCCCTTCTATGACCTTGTTCCTGCTTTAAGCTATGCTCTTCTGTCGTCCTCTCCTTCCCCTGCTGCTGCGGCCTCGGAGCTACGCTGCGACCGCATCGCGGCCATGGTGCGGCCACGG